>SJYT01017246.1:98074-231130 GCA_006410635.1 Cephalophus harveyi | reverse complement strand
ACCCGCCAGTCTTGGGTTGCCCCGCGGGCATGGCTTGGTTTCATTGAGTTAGACAAGGCTGTGGTCCTAGTGTGATTAGATTGACTAGTTTTCTGTGAGCATGGTTTCAGTGTGTCTGCCCTCTGATGCCCTCGTGCAACACCTACCATCTTACTTGGGTTTCTCTTACCTTGGGCGTGGGGTATCTCTTCACAGCTGCTCCAGCAAAGCACAGCCACTGCTCCTTACCTTGGATGAGGGTTATCTGAGGGTCACCAGCAAACCAAGTTTAGCAGGGCTGTCAGGAAAAACTCGCCCTTCTGAAGATGTTACCAGGCTTTCTGCCATCGTCTGTAATGACTGTATTTGTGGCAAAGCTGGGGGGATGCCTCCACTCTGGGGTTCCTCTGGCAACTCAGGGAAATTGCACATTCCCTTAATCAGGAAACATTCAGGGAGTTCCTAAATTTGGAGTCCTTTGATTAAAGGAAAGACCTAATTAGATAATTGTCTCCTTGGAAACCTAGGTATATTTATTATTGCTTTTATAAGCCTCTTCAATTACTCGGAGGAGGGAACACACTTTCACTGTGGTCCACGTTCACAAAGGAGCCGCGTCTCAATGAGCCACTAAAAACCATGAATAAGCAGCTGCTCACTTTAGGTAAATATATTTGCTTTGCCTAAAGAGGGTGGAAGTCTCATTTTCAGCCTTGCAAACAACTCCTAGTTCCAACTAATAATAATTGATGCTAATAATAGCAAATGCATATAGAGCATTCTGTAAATGCGCCAGGCAACTGTAACCCTTTACAACAGATCTGTGTAGCTGGCTCCATTCTTACGCCCACTTTACAGATGAGGACACCAACGCTCAGGGAGGTGAAGAGACTTGCTCAGACACAGAACTAGAAATGGAGCAGCCATGGCTGGAAGGTACTCAGCACGGCCCTGGAGCTCCGCCTGCATGTGAGTGAACAATTACTGAAGATTTTTTATTACTGGGGATAGAGTTCATATGAAGTTAAAACATAGCCAAGCTTACACTCATTGAGCACGTGTGGTGCTGGGATCTGTGCTAAGGGTTTTTCATGCATTGTTAATTCTCAGAACACTGGGAAGTGGGGCTGCTTTATTCAATAGATGAAGAAAGTGAGGCTCACAGGTAGGAAGCTCGCTCTCTTGATGGGTTTTAAAGAAACAAGCGATGATTGGTAAATGAATAGCCTTGCCATTGCTACCCGGCCTTGCATCTGTCTGAAGACCGAGGGGCCCACCTCCTGTTTGCACCCATCACCTCCTGTTTGCACCCATCACCTCCCAGTTTCCAGCCTCTTCATACGCTGTTATAAATTAGGCCCGTTTACGGCTGTTCAGTTTGCATTCAGATCCTGCATTTGTAAAGGCTGCCTCGGCACAGATGTTCATACTTGTAAACATTCTCTTCTGAAGTTGACCCTGTGCTGAGAAAACCCAATGATTCGTTTTAAAATCCGGGAGTCAAAAGTCTTTAAAATGGAGGGTGTGTGTGTGTGTGTGATTTCTTAGCACTTGACACTGAGGTTTACGCCTTTTAACGTGCATGATTTACTCCCAGGCTCCCTCGCCCCACCCCGCGCCACCTCTACACCGCCCTGCCCGTGCCAGCATCTTCTGGGCTCCGCTAACTGTGCTGCAGGCCTGCTGGAGTGCTCTGGCTTTTCCAGAACACTGGATCTTCTGAGCTTTTTTCCCTCCTCTCTGAACTTTATTAACAGAATTTTATTTGTATCTACCTCAGTCAGTAGAAGAGAGCAGGATCCAATCCATTCCTGACTGGGGATCATCTGCTATACATTTCATTCCTAAAATGCCAAAAGGAAAACTGTGTACAATCACCGTTTAGTGCTCACACTGTGCCAGGCACTGTGCTAAATAATCTATGTTCATTTTGCTCACATATCCTTAGTATCTGGGCTTCCCCGGTGGTGCTAGTTGTAAAACCTATAAATACCTCCCGTCAATGCAGGAGGTATAAGAGATGCAGGTTCGATCTCTGGGTAGGGAAGATCCCTGGAGAAGGGCATGGTAACGAACTCCAAAATTCTTGCCTGGAGAATCCCATGGACAGAGGAGCCTAGTGGGCTCCAGTCCATAGGGTTGCACAGAGTCGGACAAGACTGAAGCAACTTAGCATGCACGCACGCATTCTTAGCATTTAGAATAGCACTTTGCTTTAGCTGCTAAATGCCTATGTCCCACAAAAGACCTAAGACATTTATTTATAGTGTTTTGCTTAATTCTCACGTGAACCCTAGGGGGCAGATTCTAATGAGTATTCCCATTTGACAGATGGGACACCTGAGGCCCAGACAAGTTCAGTAACTTGCCAAGATCATGCAAGTGGTGAGTGGGTGGGAAGACATGGGTTCATGCATTCACTCAACAGTTTTCGAGCTAACGAAGAAATGAACCCACAAATTAGCTCCTCGTGTATTCCAGAAGGGAGGCGAGATGCTGTAAACGTCCAAACGGAAGAAATATCTACTGGTTAGAGAGACGAGCTAGGAATAAAATTAAACAGGGAGATGTGAGGGAAAGGGGCTGGGGAGGCGTGATCCTCTTGGAGGACATGACATCTGAGCTCCGAGACTGGAAGGCTGAAATGGAGGGACCGTGCAGAGAGCAGAGATAGGGCCAGGGCTTCACAGCAGAGGCAATATCAAGTTCAAAAGCCTGAAGGAGGGAACATATTTGGCTTAAAAAAATCATTTGGCTCTGATGCCCCAAAGCCTTTCCATATTCTAAGGCTTTCCTTTTGGACCTCTACAACACTTGGACTAGTACCAGGGACTATAATAGTACCTTGTGGTTTTGCTGGGAGGAATTAACGAGATCAAGCTTGTCAAACACTGAGCAGCGAGCCTGACACATACGAAATGTTACCTGTTGCTGCAAATTTATCACTAGCCCTCTGGTACACTGCAATTAGCATCCGCAGAGGAGGGGATGATTTACACCCCATCACTAGCATTGCTGCAGTTTCTGTTAAGGATGAGTAAGCAAACTTCCTGCATGACGTTTAGCCTGTCACTTCACTTTGGGAGAGGTCACTCATAAATCGGCTGCCAGAAAAGAGCAGTGGAATGAATTCTCTGTTGAATGATTGGGTTGTTTAGAATACATAACACCTTAATCCCAGGAAAGAATAACAAAACCCAGGAACTATTCAGAGAAGAGAGCCTGTCAAAAGGAAATTAACAAAGTGCATAGCAGATAATCAATAGTAATCAGCCCAGGAAATCAAAAAGAAAGCAATTGCCCTGAAGACCTACATCTTGTTTGTTCAATATTTTTGCGAGGTCAGGAGCCAATGCCAATCCATTATGGTTCTTAAATTCAGAAGTAAATATAGTCATGAGCATCCCGTAGCAAGCAGGGAGCCCTGTTTATCATCCAAGAGGGCAGCATGTCCAAAGGCCCAGGAACCCCTGGAGGGCTCCTTAGAAGGTTCTGGTTCTGCCTTCCAATGCTGGGACCCTGAAGGCACCAGGAAAAGCCCCAGAGTGAAGCTGGAGGAGCCCACAGTACCTCCTAGGAGTAGGACACACAAAATGAGTGAAAAATTCTGTGGTCTAAAAGATGCTAATCTAGAAATTGTGCTTCCAAAGCTATGACAAACCTAGACAGCGTATTAAAAAGCAGAGACATTACTTTGCCAACAAAGGTCTGTCTAGTCAAAGCTATGGTTTTTCCAGTAGTCATGTATGGATGTGAGAGCTGGACCATAAAGAAAGCTGAGCACTGAAGAATTGATGCTTTTGAACTGTGGTGTTGGAGAAGACTCTTGAGAGTCCCTTGGACTGCAAGGAGATCCAACCAGTCCATCCTAAAGGAAATCAGTCCCGAATGTTCATTGGAAGGACTATTGCTGAAGGTGAAGCTCTAATACATGGGCCACCTGATGTGAGGAGTCAATTCCTTGGGAAAGACCCTGATGCTGTGATGAGGCTGGAGCAGAAGGGCAGGGCCAAGTCACGTGGGAGCCATGTGGGCCACCGAATGGAGCTTGACATCAATCCAGCAGCAACAGGAGTCTTTGGAGGTGGGAAGTACGGCCTCAGGGTGTTTATACCCAAACAGTCTTGGTTAGACCCGGGTTCAGATGCTGGCATTCAGTCCTGCTGGCTCCTGGGTGCATTGGGAGGAACAAATGCAAGCCCCTTACCAGCCCCTGCGAAGCCCCTGCTGTGCCTCTGTGCTAACCCCGCGCCCCCCACCACCAGCCGAATTTTTGCTCACTCTCCGCCTTCCTGCATCGGAGTCTTCTCACCGGCTGATCCAGCTCTTCACAGGGCCAGCTCCTCTTGGTCTCTGTGTCTCAGCGACAAAACCACCTGCCGGGTGGGGACTTCTCAGGCCTCCCCGGCCCTCCGGTCATTTCCCTTCACAAAAACCTGTACTCTCTCTATAGCACCTACGAGAGTATCTTGCTTATTTGACGGGAGTGTTTATTATCTGTTTCTCCCATTGTTAGGAGTTGAACTGTGTCCCCCACAGAGGTGTGCTGAAGTCCTAACCGCAGGTAGTTGTGGATATGACTTATTGGGAATGGCCAGGCTGTTTTCCAAAAGAGTTGCAGGATTTCCCATCCCTCCAGCCAGGTATGAGGGGTCTAGTCTCTCCATACCTTCAACCACACTCCTTATTCTTCTTTTTAAAATTAATTTTTACGGGAATATAGTTGCTTTAGGATCTCCCTGGTAGCTCAGAGGGTAAAGAATCTGCCTGCAATGCAGGAAACCTGGGTTTGATCTCTGGGTCAGGAAGATCCCCTGAGAAGGGAATGGTAACCCACTCCAGTATTCTTGCCTGGGAAATTCCGTGGACAGAGGAGCCTGGTGGACTACAGTTTATGGGGTCCCAAACAGTCAGACTTTCAGAGCTGCTTTACAATATTGTGTTAGTTTCTTGCAGTCTCTTTCTTTTTGATTCAGCCATTCTAGCTGGTGGGAAGTGGAACCCCAGAGTCGGTGGGATCCATTTAATGACAAGGGCATGAGGTGGGGGTGGGGGGCTCTACCATGAACACCTTGTCCTGCGTGTGGGGAACTCCCGATTCTGATAAGTTATCGCTCTAGACTTGTTCCTCAAACAAAAGGGACCCCTTCACTGAGAAAAATGAAGGATGAGAAGGACAATAGTTAAAGACACAGAGAAGACTGACATAAGCCATCAGGACCAGACCATGGTCTCGCTTTCTCCACCAGGCTAGCTGTTTCTGTCATCTTAGAGAAAGCAATAGCTCCTTTCCTCCCTTCTGTCTCAGCATCTCAGAGATGCTCTCAGCTTTCATGGCATCTTTGTTTCAAGACCAGCATGATTTTTATATCCTTTGTCTCATCTGTCTTCAGAACTTTCTTTGCATGAGTTTGGGGAGGGTTTCTGTTCTTTTATTAGGCCTTGAAAAAATCTCTCTTCCTTGGGGTCTTCTGTCTCTGAGAGAGCACACTGTGATCATGTGGCAGTGATCACAGCGGGTCATGCCTGGCAGGATGTGGGTGCACCCTCTTCCCACAGGGAGGGCAGTAGAAGGGCAAGGTCATGTGAGTGAGAGCCCAGGATTCGGGAATTTCCAGGCATCTGTCGGTTCATTTGGACACTGAGCTGGTATGTGTCTTAAGACATCTAACTGGACCCCTTACTCTACTTTTCCCAGTTCCTTGGAATGCTCTAATCTTAAAAGTAATTTCTGCTTCTATTTGGGGGAGGGGAGGAAGACTGTTTTCTATTAGTAATTTCTGAAAGGTTGAAAGGAAATGCATATTTTATTTTTTTCTCAGAAACATTGAGGGCCTGGTTCTTTTCAAGGCCTAACTACTTTGAAAATTCAATTTCCTGACGTTGACCACTTTTGGTCAGATGATAATGGAAAATTACAACTGGGGTTTTGGAGGTGTTTTGCTAATTTCTTTGTTAAACTCCAGACGAAATCAGTCCCTTCCTCTTAACTCTTCCTCCCAGTGCTGCTTTGCTGCAGTGCTCCAGGGAAGACACTGACACTATAGTGTCACTAACGGCCACTCAGAAAACGGTGCACGCGTGGCACCCACCAGTGTCCCAATCTCAGCAAATGGTGGAGATCACCACTTCCTCCCAGGTTCTCAAGGCAGCCACCTTCATCTTCCACACTCAGTCAACAAACCAGTCATGTTGATTCTACCTGTTAAATAGTTCCTATGTCCCTGGCATTATCCCTGACTTTCACCACATCCTAGTCTAAGTTAGTACTCTACCTCTTGCCTGGACACACACATTAACTCCCAACATAGATCCTACATTCATTCTTTTATTTAACTATTTATGGCGTGCTGGGTCTTTGTTGTTGCCCACAGGCCTTCTCCAGCTGTGGTGGGTGGGGGCTGCTCTCTAGTTGGGATTCATGGGCTCTCATTGCAGTGATTTCTCTTGTTGCACCATCAAAGGCTTTAGCGTAGACAATGAAGCAGAAGTAGATGTTTTTCAGGAACTCCCTTTCCAATTTCATTGCTTCTGCTGCTTTCTCTTATTCTTAGGCTGAAGCTCAAACTCTCGCTATGACTTACTGCAAGATCTGATCTGGGCTGTCTCTGCCACACCCTACCTTCCTCTGTGCTCCTGGCTCTGTCTGCCCCAGGATCTTTGCACACCCTGCTCCCTCTGGCTCCCCCTACTACAGTTCACTTGCGTGTATCCCTGTTCACCCTCCACCCTTCAGTTACACATCACCTCCTCAGAAGGACCTCTTCTGACCACCAAGCTGAGTAATACCCAACCAACACTTGTGATCCTAAAGCCCAGTCCCAAACCTGGCGTGTTCCCGGTTCAACGTATACTTAGCCCACCAGACTGTTCGTTTTGAGCAAGTCTGTCACCACTGGAACCCTCTTGGCAACACACAGTGATGGTTCATCCATATCTGGTGAATGAATGAACAAACGAAGGACAAGCTTTGATTTCACTCATTCACTCTAATATTGTTGTTTTTCAGTCACCAAGTCAGGTCTCTTTGCAACCCCATGGACTGTAGTGCACCAGGCTCTTCCATCCTCCACTATCTCTCTGAGTTTGCGCAAAGTCATGTCCATTGAGTCGGCGATGCTATCTAACCACCTCATCCTCTGCCACCCTCTTCTTCTTTTGCCTTCAATCTTTCCCAGCATCAGGGTCTTTTCCAGTGAGTCGTCTCTTCATATCAGGTGGCCAAAGTACTGGAGTTTAGCTTTAGCATCAGTCTTTCCAATGAATATTCAGGGTTGATTTCCTTTGGGATTGACCGGTTTGATCTTCTTGCTGTCCAAGGGACTCTTGAAAGTCGTCTCCAGTGGTGGCTGCAGTGGGGATTTCATTGCTCAGTGAAGCTATGATGAAGCATGGTGCAGCGAAGAAGGGAATGGCAAAGCACTCCAGTATTCTTGCCTCGAGAACCCCGTGATCAGTATGAAAAAGTTGCTCTTATCAGGATCAAAAACTGTTGATAACAGGACCCGACTCAGGCTGCTTTTCCTCCTGTGGCTGGTGATAACGTGACGTGCTCATCCTACTGCTAATGGGCAACAGCAGTGTGTCCAAAGGGCGGGGCCTTCAAACGAACTCTTTGCCTAGTGATTCGCTCATTCATTTACTCAAAAGTTTTCATGGAAAGTGAACTAGTTGTAAAGAACTCTGCAAGACTCTGGGGAAGAGGTGGCTACACATGGGCTAAATTCAACCTTACATAGTGGTACTTAGTTCACATTTTGAATGAGCTGCCGGTGATTGAAAAATTGAGAGATTTCATGGATCTGGACTCCCCAGTATCTCTTGAAAGAGCCAACTATTTGGCCACACAGGGCCTGCAGTCCCACAGGCCTGCAACCAGCTGGAGCTGAGTGGAAACATCTTCCCTTCGATGGGGCAAGCTCTCTCTGCTGATTCATTACTCTCAACTGACTTCCTGGGGCTCCATCACCTGAGGCTCAGGCTTCCATGAGCACTGGAGTTGGCATTCCATGCTGCTCTGGGATTATTAACAGGTCAGCGAGGTGTGGTGCTTACCCCAGAGGATCTCAAGGGAATATTCAGACTCTGCCCCTCAGTCCAGGTGGGTCACACGAAAAACAGGGAGGGTGGGAGACCTTGGCAAGGGACAGTTGAAATCCTGTGTTTGCTTGAATATCCTATGTTTTGCATTTTATGGCCAGGACCCAGTCTTAGGCAACCTGTCCATAGGCTACCCTTTTCACACTCTTCATGGGGTTCTTGTGGCAAGAATACTGGAGTGGTTTGCCATCTCCTCCTCCAGTGGACCACATTTTGTCAGAGCTCTCCACTATGACTCATCCATCGTGGGTTTCCCAGCACAACATGACTCATAGCTTCATTGAATTGCACAAGCCCCTTCCCATGACAAGGCTGTGATCCATGAAGGGGTTGAGATGATTAGATAGCGTCACCGGCTCAATGGGTATGAATCTGAGCAAAAGCCAGGAGACAGTGGAGCACAGAGGAGCCTGGCATGCTGCAGTTCATGGGGTCGCAGAGTTGGACATGAATTGGCGACTGAACCACCACCACCATAGGCTAGCAGCACTGAGGTGAGCACAAGGTCTTGCTACTGACGTTCTCTAAGCCTCTCTTTCTATGTGCATAACATGGGTGATTCTGCCTCCATAGGCAACATCACAGGGTTATTAACAAATTATACTCATCTTGCCCGTAAAGCACCAGGCTCGTAAGAAGCGCTGCATACATGCTAGTCTTAGTAACAGCTTCACAAATTCATTAAGAACAAATAGTATTTCTCAGAATAGCAGTACAGATCAAACCCTCATCTCTAAATCTTTTTTCAGCTGTTTATTTTTATTTTAACAGGAGTCCATGCTTTTTACAAAAGTGCTTAGAAAGAAATCCATACCATAGCAAGAGTGGGTTCCCAGACTTTCTAATTGCTCTTGTTCTCCGTTCATTGATAAAAATTTAAATCTCCATGGTGACATAGATACACGTGCATCAGGACCAAGTCAAGGCTAAGGCATATAGCTGGTCTCTCTCTGCTTGAACCTGGCCCTTAGGTTGAAGAAAAGGCTTGGAAAAGAAAATTGGACTTTGCAGCCACCTCGGTAATATTCTCTAGAATGAAAGCGACATTTATTTCCCTCGAGGCTATCACTCCAGCGCTGCTTCCACATCCTGGCAGTTCAATTAAAATCCTGGAGTCCTGGCCAGGAGGGCCTGTTTTCAGGTGGTCACCCTTGGACATCAATTGCTGAGGCCTTTTCCAGTGTCAGCTGAGCCGTGCAGGCTCCTGTCATCTGACCCGCCTCCCTCCCCCCAGACCAAACGAACCGAGCTAGGAGAGGCCCACATTCCACCCAGAACAGGACTATCCACAGAGGCATCTTCCCTTTGATGGGTGTCTGGCTGCTCTGAGACACTCTTCCAGGCTGGTTTTCCCAGGAAGGAGCCACTCCCAGGTCTGGCTCTTTGACCCCTGAGGGTTATTTTGGCCTGGCAGTGAGTCAAAGTGAAAGTGAAAGTGTTAGTCGCTCAGCCGTGTCTGACTCTCTGTGACCCGNGGCTGCTCTGAGACACTCTTCCAGGCTGGTTTTCCCAGGAAGGAGCCACTCCCCGGTCTGGCTCTTTGACCCCTGAGGGTTATTTTGGCCTTGCAGTGAGTCAAAGTGAAAGTGAAAGTGTTAGTCGCTCAGCCGTGTCTGACTCTCTGTGACCCCATGGATTACTGCCCACCAGGCTCCTCTGTTCATGGGATTCTCCAGGCAAGAATACTAGAGTGGGGAGCCATTCCCTTTTCTAGGGCATCTTTCTGACCCAGGGATAGAACCCAGGTCTCCTGCATTTCAGGTAGATTGCTAACCATCTGAGCCTTCAGGGAGGCTTCAGGGAGGAGTGGGGTTGCCATGCCCAGTGAGTCAAAATAAGTAAAGACTGGAGATCTTGCAACAGAGACAGCATCAAGTCTCCAGGCTTTGCCTTTCAGCAAAACCAAGTCACCAGGAAAATAGAGGCTGGGGCCTTTCCTGTCCTGTAGAATTCAAAGTCATCTCTTCTCTGGGTTTCAACGTTACAAAGAGAGCCATGCTTGGCTGTGAGTTTGGTGTAGGTGTTCCCCCCACGCAGAGTCATCATTTCAGATGGAAAACAGAACAGACCCAAAAATGTGGTGGGAAATTGCCAACATCGGGCAGATAGGAAGACGGCTATTATTAGCAAATCACTCTAATCTCCCCCCTCAACCTTCCCCATACTAAGGATGCTTACATATTTAACTGCTAAAGGACTGCAATCACCAGGGTCTACAAGATGGAAAGGAAAAGAAAGAAAACACAGGAAGTGCACCCATTTCTAGCTTCATCTTTAGCACTGAAGCAGATCCTCAGTGAGGCCTTTCCTGACTTCCTCTTCCCATGTCCCTCATTCCCCACCCCAATTGATTTAGTCCCTCAAGCCTTTATTTTCCCCAGTGTGGGTGTACGTGCTCAGTCATGTCCGACTCTTTGTGACCCCATGGACTGCAGCCTGCTAGGCTCGTCTGTCCATAGAATTCTCCAGGCAAGAGTGGGGTTGCCATGCCCTTCTCCAGGGGTCTTCCAGACCCAGGGATCGAACCTGAGTCTCCTGTGTCTCCCACATTGACAGGTGGTTTCTTTACTACTGAGCCACCTTGGAAGCTCTATTTTCCTCTAGACCTTGTGTATTTCTCCCTTAGAGCAGTGACATCTAGAATAATAACTTGTTGGGTGGTGGTGGTGGCTTAACCACTTAGTCATGTCCGACTCTTGTGACCTCATGGACTGTGGCCAGGCTCCTCTGTCCATGGGATTTCCCAGGCAAGAATACTGGGGTTTACTAGGGCTAACTGTATATGAACATAGGAGGCATAAACCCTTAAAGATATCATCTCATCTAACCCTCTGAATGGTTCTATGAGCAACCCTAGATATCTTAATTTACAGAAGAGGGAACGGAGGTTCAGAGCGGTTAACAGCAGTAATGCATCACTCACTGTGCTACGTGGACTCTCATCGTAAACTATTTATACTTGCCGATGCCTCTGTGAGCTCCAGCAGCGGGGAGGAGTAACCCTCAGCATTTCTGTCTTTCCAGGTAACTGGAAAGGAACACAGGTAACTTTCCAGGAACTTTCCAGGTAACTTTCCAGGAACACACTGGGTGTTCTGTACTGAAATGGACCAGTGATGGATGCAGCTTTTTAGAACGACTTCCTCTAGCTTTCCAGAGCCTCTTGCTGTGATTTCAGGGCACTAGGCAGTGTACTTTCATTATAGATTCTAACATCTACTAACATGATGATATTGTTTTTCCTTCCTTCCTTCCTTTCCGCCTTCCTCCCTCGCTTCCTTCCTTCCTTCCCCCAAACCCTTCCTTCCTTTTCTTCTGCTGTCTCTATTTCCCTGAGACTGTGAGCCTCTCTCAAAGTCCTTCCCTTGTCCTTTCATCTTCTGTCTCAAGTGCCTGGTGCTGGGGGAGCTAAACATCTCATCCCACAGAGAATGGTTTCCTAGAGCCTCTTTGAGAAGGTTTGCGAGGCCCCAGATGGTTCCAGGGGAAGGTGGGACCCTATCAAAGAAGAGTATCCGCTGTGGGTTTGCCAGGACCCCATGTTGCACAACTGTGGCCATCAGGGTACAGGGCTGGGAGAGCTTACTCAGCCAGGACAGGATCTAGAGACCAGCTATATTGGTCCTGCATGCTTAGTCATATCTGGCTCTTTGTGACCCCATGGACTGTAGCCTGCCAGACTCCTCTGTCCATGGGATTTCCCAGGCAAGAATACTGGAGTCAACTGCTGTTTCCTTCTCCAGGGGGATCTTCCTAACCCAGAGATCAAATCCGCACCCCCTGCATTGGCAGGCAGATTCTTTACCACTGAGCCACCTTGGGAAGCCCTTCTTGGTCACAGGTGTGCAGAAATGGAAAGCGGAAGGGACAGTATCTCAGCCCAAGAAGATCCTTGTCTATGCAGGTGGCTGGCAGGTCCAAATGGCGTTGGTCTGAAGACCCAGGAGGGAAGTGGGCAAGGATGGATATATGTAAAGGCAGAGGGAGGCTTCGTTAATTTATTTATTCAAGAAATATTTGCCGAGAGGCTGCCAAGGGCCAGGCACTGTCTCCAGTGCAGGGGACACAGAGATGAACCAGACAATCAAGGTCCAGACTCTCAAGGCGTTTATGGGCTGGTGGACCAGATCAGAAAGGGTGGATCTAAATATATGACCACAGGTCAGGTTGATGCTTTTTACAAACAACTTCTACCTGCTTTAGCTGGCTTTCTGCCTTCATTCATGCAAGGAATTAATGATTCCTAAGTGCTCACTCTGTGACTCAAGCAGAACTGGGTTCTGGTCACCAGCAACAGATAGTGATATGGGAATAAAAGAGGCTGAATCTACAATCCTGAACATGGGGAGGATCAGAGAATCTTCCTTTAGGAAGCCTGTGACCATCATTTCTGGGGTGGGTAGGGATGTGTCTATGGGACCTCCCTGGTGTTGCAGTGGTAAAGAACCTGCCTGCCGATGCAGGCAGGAGACGTGTGCTTGATCCCTGGGTCAGGAAGATCCCCTGGAGTAGAAAATGGCAACCCACACCAGTATTCTTGCCTGGGAAATCCCATGGACAGAGGAGCCTGGTGGGCTACAGTCCATGGGGTCACAAAAGAGTTAAACACGACTTAGCAATGAAACAACAACAATAGGGATGTGCCTGGGAGGGGAAAGGCTCATCCCAGAGGCCCCCACTTGAAGGAGAGAGAATAAGAGTCTGTTAAATGTTGGTATCTATGGAAACACCAGGTCTCTGGATCAGCGGACAGACCAGTCATGACTCACAGAGCATCTTAGCAGCACTGTTCTCCCTGCCCCCGCTCCTCCTGGGTGATGGCACGCAGGCCAAGGTCACCTGTATGTGCCATGGTTGCACCACAGGAGAGGAACACCAACATTATGACGCTCAGAGCTTGTACAGGGTGGCCCGGCTATCTGCCCCTTCTCGTCTCCGGAGAGAGATGGAAAGAGAAGCCTGACCCTCTAGCGTAAACACCTCCTCTCAGGGGAGAGGAAGGGAAGATCCCTTGGTTTTTATTGCCCTTAGAAAGTAAATAAGTGTCTGCAGGGAAAAGAAATCTTTAAATCCCTCCAGACCAAGACACCATCTCTGGCTTCCAAGGCATGTTTGCCATTTAATCATCTTTTCTTTCAGCTTGCCAGTAGAAAGTCTGAACCATGCAGAAATATGAAAATATTCACGGTCCAACATAATCATCATCACGGTGCTTCCTAAATGCCTAAGGCTGTTTTAAGTCGAACACATACACACACTGATGGGGAGTTCCTACTGAGCACAGCCTGGCTTCCCGTGTGTGCATTCACCATCAGCTCGGACTGGCTCTCTGCCTGACTCCATTCCTTAATGTAAATAAAGACAAGGGATGTGACCAAGCCACTTGGAGCCTCAGTCTCTTCATCTGTAAGGTGGGGATATGAACTATACATACCTCACAGTGTTGTCTGGAGGATTAAAGTGCAGTGGCTAACCTGAAGCTCCAATACTTTGGCCACCTGATGTGAAGAGTCATCTCATTGGAAAAGACCCTGATGCTAGGGAAGATTGAAGGCAAAAGAAGAAGGGGTTGGCAGAGGATGAGATGGTTAGATAGCATCACCGACTCAATGGACATGAATTTGAGCAAACTCCAAGAGATAGGACAAGGAAGCCTGGCATGCTGCAGTCCATGAGGTCACAAAGTGTCAGACACAACTTAGCCACTGAGCAACAACAAGAAGCTAACCTGGCCAATGACAATACTGCTGACCTGCAGGTATGCCCAGCACTCACCCCCCCCCCGGCTTCCAGGCACAGGGCCTACTGTGTGCCATCACTGGCTGCTGTGCCTGAAGTTTTTATCCGAGACTCTGGAGCCAGCTTGGTCAGTGCCCAGGGCCAGCAGAGGCCAAGCCCAGCTGTGAGCATCTGTGGCCCTTCGCCTGAGAGTCCTCTGTCTGTTCGGGCAGCCCTGGAGCGGGACTGAGGGAGTTTGTGGGGAAGACCCCAGCTCCTCTGCCCCTCAGCTGGGAAAACTCAAGGCATGTGTCCTGCACCGTTTCCAGAACTCTCCAGCAGGACTGGGCTCCAGGTGCCTGCAGTGGCAACTTGCTGGATTTTGTGTCCTTACTGGCTTCCCTTCTTCCCTCTCACTCTCCTGTTCCCCTTTTAGGGTTTCAAGAGAGTCTCCTCCCATTTATGTGCCTTGAATCCTTGTCTCAGGGTCGGCTTTCATGGGCACCTGAGCCAAGACAAGAAATG
Source organism: Cephalophus harveyi (assembly GCA_006410635.1). Taxonomy (NCBI): domain Eukaryota; kingdom Metazoa; phylum Chordata; class Mammalia; order Artiodactyla; family Bovidae; genus Cephalophus; species Cephalophus harveyi. The sequence continues at coordinate 216,808 of SJYT01017246.1, read as the reverse complement.
CATGATGCATACTGGTTTCCAGTGTGAGTTTGGTCAGGGTGTTGATGGGATCGGCAGCAGCAGGAGCATGACTTGACCAGCAACTTCAGCTGCCCCCCTCTGCAGCCACTACTGCGTCCACCCAGGCCAAGGTTCTCCTGAGTTGTTCTCAGGATGACCAAGCAGGACAGGAGCCCTGGTGCAGCCCATTCCTGCAGAACATGAGACCCTGCTCATGCGAGGCCCTAGCTCAGACTTTCCCAAGGCTGTGCAGAGGCCTGAGGCTCTTCCACCCCAACCCTCCTTCTTTAGGGGCTCTGGGCATTTGAGATACTACAGTCAATAAAAGAGGCAAGGGACTTCCTGGTGGTCCAGTGGTTAAGAATCTGCCTGCCAGTGCAGGGGAAATGGGTTCAATCCTGCTCTGGGAAGGTCCCACACACCGCGGAGCATCTAAGCCTGCATGCCACAACTGCTGAGCCCTCACTCTAGAACCCAAGCCCTGCAATGAAGAGTAGCCCCCTCTCAACACAACTAGAGAAAGTCCGCACACAGCGATGAAGACCCATTGCAGTCCAAAGTAAGTAAATAAATAAAATAAATTTTAAAAGAGGCAAAAGTCTGTCCTCATGGAGCTTACCTTCATCTGGGGGTGGGGGGGGGAGCAGATAACATAGAATAGGATTAATAATAAATAAATCATATAAGATATGGTTGGGGAAAGAAAGAATAGGGAAGAAATAACAGGAAAGCGTGACTCTGTGTGTGTGTGTGGTTTGCAGTTTAAAACAAGACTGCTGGGGGCCCTGACTAAGCAGGAGACCTTTGAGCCCAGACCTGAAGGAGGGTGGGTCCAGCTTTGGGGCATCTGGGGGAAGGATGCTCCAGCCCAGATAAAGGACGGAGGCCTCAGATGCTGCCAATGGTCCTGTGGATCCCTTCCCTCCTATAAGTCTTTCTGAGGAGGTCCGTCTGCTCACAGTCCATGAGAACCACACCCAGTCCTTGTACTCCACTGCAGTACAATAAACCAGTGCTTTAATTTTAAACAAGTATTAATATCTACCCCCTGCCTTAGGCACAGAGTCATGACGAGGGCTAATAAACCACATCATATCAGCTGACACTACTTCCAAGGAACAGGCCACTTGTCCACTTGGTGAATTCCTGCCTGGAGCAATCATGGATAATTAAAGCATTGCCCAGCACTCATTACAGTTGAAATCAGGCCCCTCAAGATCAATGTTGTTGTATTTAGCTTGGAGCAGATGAGGCAGCTAGGATTTGATACCGGATCCTGCTCTCAGACAGTTCCACAAAGTGATAATGCTGGCCAGGGGCTAGCACCATTTCAGGGGCCCTGACCAGTCAAGAACATGGGTTAGGACTTCCCTGGTGGTCCTGCGGTTAGGATCCACCTACCAATGCAGGGGACATGGGTTCAACCCCTGGTCTGGGAAGATCCCATATGCCATGGAGCAACTACGCCTGTGCGCCACAACTATTGAGCCCAAGCTCTCTTGAGCTGGTGCTTGGCAACGAGAGAAATCCCCACACTACAGTGAAGAGTAGCCCCTGCTTGTTTCAGCTAGAGAAAGCCCACACACAGCAATAAAGACCCAGTGAAGCCAAAAAGAAAAAGAAAAAAAGAACATGGGTGAGTGGGATCCTGTAGGACATGGGAGCCAGCCAGACAGTGTGATGCTAACTCACATCAGGAACACAACCAAAGAGGCACTCCTCCCCAGGGCCTGATCTCAGAACTTGCCTCGGGTGGAAGCTCCCTTTCAACCAAGATGCTAAAATGCGTGTTGGGGCTTCCAAGGTGGTGCAAGTGGTAAAGTCTTTGCCTGCCGATGCAGGAGATGCAAGAGATGCAGGTGTGATTCCTGGGTCAGGAAGATTCTTTGAGAAGGAAATGACAACCCACTCCAGTATTCTTGCTTGGACAATTTCATGGACAGAGAAGCCTGGCGGGCTACAGTCTATGGGGTCACAAAGAGTAGGACATGAATGAGCACATACACATATACTCTAAGGCGTGTCTGGATCATTTATAGGAGTGCTGTCTTTGGTGCCGAGAACACCCGCTTGCCCCCACTCCTAACGGCATTTCTCACACGCTGTTGATTTACTGGTGTGACTGCTGTGTTGGCAGCACTGACTGCCACTTTTATCAGTCGAGCTACCAAGAGGCCTCCTGGGATTGAGACTCGGTGTCACACGAGGATGGGGAGAAAGTCCACGGAGAACTCATGCACTGCCCAGCTCTGAATGGCTTTGTCTAAATAAAGCATCGTGAAATGACACCTGATTAGTTCACAAAAGGCCTGGTACAAATAAGCTCAATAAAGACACTTATTATTGTCATCTCAGTAATCCAGAGAGGTGGGTCTCATTCTGATCACCGTCAGCACAATAAAAGGCTTCCCATTGGCCCATGGTGACCTCGCTGACCTGTCCCCAGGGGTGGAGAACCCTGCCCAACTGTACATCCTCCTCTCCTTTCCTGCTGTTACCATGCCAGTCAGCTCCCATTGCCCCCACCTGGAGCCCTAGAGTAGCCTGGGCTCCTTCCCATTGATGCTGCACCCTCAAGCCAGTCTCCTCATGCTTCCATTGAACATGGGCCAGCGCCTCCCATCCTCCCCTGCCAGGATAAGCCTCATGATTCTCAGCCTGACATTCAAGGGCCTCCACCATCTCGTGCCCGCTGCATCTCCAACCACCTCTTTGAAGGCCTCTTGACCCTCACAGGCTTGCTGTTCTGGAACCACTACTCTGAAGTATTAAGTTATCAAAAGGAGGAACCACCACTTCTGGGGTCACAATCATCATGATGCCACACAGCCTGCTTACCCGAGCGGGAGCCATGACTTCCACCAGGGCTTCCCGAGAGGCACTGGTAGTTAGGAACCTGCCTGCCAGTGTAGGAGACATAAGAGATGTGGGGTCGATCCCTGGGTTGGGAAGATCCCCTGGATAAGGAAATGGCAACCCACTCCAGTAGTCTTGCCTGGAGAATCCCATGGACAGAGGAGCTTGGTGGCTACAGTCCATAGTGTTGCGGGGAGTCAGACATGACTGAGGTGACATAGCAGGCACACATGCATGACTTTTACCATTCAAGGTGTCAGACGCCTTGGCACCAAGGAAGCTGAAAAACCAGAGGCTTGTCCCGTAGCAGAATGAAGCTGCATGAGAATGGAGCCAGTGGAGCCATCAGACACGTATACCAGGCGCATCATGATTTTGGCTTCCTTTCCAAAGCTCAGTAGAAAAAAAAAAAAAAGAAAGAAACCGTGCCACCCAGATGTTAACTAACTCCTAAATCCCTCTTTAATTAACTGGATAATCTCAATGTTGCATTGAGAGAACGCCTTCCTCTTGGTGTTTTCAGCCTTGAGGATGGAGGTCTGCAGTTCTAGCCTTGGGACTGAGAAAAAGGAAAAGCAAGGATTTGCTTGGGCAAATCCTCCTATGAGATGTTCAGTTTAATGGGATAACTGACAGGGCAAGAGGAGGTGAGGAAGATTATTTGGGATTTTGTAGGTTTGCCTTATAACCAAGATAACCACCTGACATTCCGCTGGTCTTCATCCTTCACGACCTTCCCAAAATCGGGCATGTGTATGTGCTAAGTTGCTTCAGTCGTGTCTGACTCTTTGTGACCCCATGGACTGTAGCCCTCCAGGCTCCTCTGTCCACGGAATTCTCCAGGTAATAATTCTGGAGTGGGTTGCAATGCCCTCTTTCAGGGGATCTTCACAACCCAGGGATCAAACCCAGGTCTCCTGCACTGCAGGCAGAGTCTTTACCAACTGAGCTATGAGGGAAGCCCATATAATATATATATAAAATATATAATTTGTATATACTATAAAATAAGTACAAATATTTATTGAGTGCCAGGCCCTGTGCTGGGGGGCTGAAGGTGCTTCAGGGTGGGACTTTCCTGGTAGTTCAGTGGTTGAGAGTCCATCTGCCAATGCAGGGGACATGGGTTTGATCCCTGATCCAGGAAGATCCCACATGCCTCGGGGCAACTCAGCCTGTATGCCACGACCACTGAAGGCCGAGCGCCCTAGAGCTGGTGCTCGGCAACAAGAGAAGCTACCGCAAGAAGCAGCAGGTGCGCCACGACAAAGGGCAGCCCTCGCTCACTGCAGCTAGAGAAAGCCTTCCTGCAGCAATGAAGACTCAGTGCAGCCATAAAGAAATAAATACATCTTTCAAAAAAGAGATGCTGCAGGAAACAATCAGATCAGATTGAAGCTTGCCTTCCAGAGGGACAGACAGACCCCACATAAGAGACTAAGGGAATAAATTAACCACTGAGATGATGCAGAGCATTGAGGGTGGAGCTGGGAGGCCTGCTGAGGTCTGCAGGCATGTGAACGTCTCCTTGAGGTGACACTGGGGCTGACGTTTGCAGGACCAGCAGGAGCCAGACATGCACATGGCTCCCAGAAGAGGGTCTCAGACCCAGGGAGCAAACCACGTAGCACAAGCACCTGGTGCAGGAAAGTGTTAGTACTCGTCAAGAGGCCAGCGTGGTAGGAGCCAATGAAGGGGAAGAGAAAGTGGGTCAGGGTGAGGCCAGCGGCTGGTGAGGGAGGCAGGTGTCTTGGAGACCCAGGGTCAGCAAATCACAACCTGTGGGCCAAATCTGGCCTACCTCCTGTTTTTATGAATAAAGTATTATTGGAAGCAGCCAGGCCCATTTGCTGGCATGGTGTCTGTGGCTGCTTTGGTGCTGTCACCAAAGCTTGCTGTCCCAAACTGAGTAGCTGCAAGAGAGTCCATAACGCCCACAAAGTCTAAAATATTTACTACCCAGGTATTCCCTACAAAGTTTGCCAACCCCATTACGGTCATGCAGGAAGTGCGGATTTTACTCTACAATTCTATGTGCAATTAAGGGGCGCCAGAGGGTCTTACTCCTTGGAAGGAAAGTTATGACCAACTTAGATAGCATATTCAAAAGCAGAGTCATTACTTTGCCGACTAAGGTCCATCTAGTTAAGGCTATGGTTTTTCCTGTGGTCATGTATGGATGTGAGAGTTGGACTGTGAAGAAGGCTGAGCGCCAAAGAATTGATGCTTTTGAACTGTGGTGTTGGAGAAGACTCTTGAGAGTCCCTTGGACTGCAAGGAGATCCAACCAGCCCATTCTGAAGGAGATCAACCCTGGGATTTCTTTGGAAGGAATGATGCTAAAGCTGAAACTCCAGTACTTTGGCCACCTCATGCAAAGAGTTGACTCATTGGAAAAGACTCTGATGCTGGGAGGGATTGGGGGCAGGAGGAGAAGGGGACGACAGAGGATGAGATGGCTGGATGGCATCACTGACTCGATGGATGTGAATCTGAGTGAACTCCGGGAGTTCGTGATGGACAGGAAGGCCTGGCATTCTGCGATTCATGGGGTCGCAAAGAGTCGGACACAACTGAGCGACTGAACTGAACTGAACTGAACTGAAAGGGTCTTACTGGCTTCCCTGGTGGCTCAGACGGTAAAGAATCCGCCTGCAATTCAGGAAACCTGGGTTCGATCCCTGAGCTGGGAAGACCCTCTGGAGGAGGACATGGCAACCAACTTCAGTATTCTTCCCTGGAGAATTCCATAGACAGAGGAGCCTCATGGGCTACGGTCCACGAGATCGCAAAGAGTTGGACACAACTGAGCAGCTAAGCACACAGCATAGCACAGAGGGTCTAACGAGGGCCTTGCACACTGGGCAGACGTCTTTTTGTTTTTAGAGAGTTTTTTTTTTTTTAGTATTTATTTGGCTGCATCAGGTCTCAGCTGTAGCACGTGGGCTTCTCTCAGTTCCTCGGCTTCTCTCCAGCGGCAGCACTCTGGCTTAGTCGCTCAGCGGCATGTGGGATCTTAGTTCCCTGACCAGGGGTGCAACTTGTGTCCCCTGCATTGCAAAGTTAATTCTCAACCACTGGACCCCTAGGGAAGTCCCGACAGATATATTTTCGTGTGTTGTTGTGTGGAGGAGGATTGGGAAGGGGCAGGAGGGTCCAGGGAGAGAACTGAGAAGGAGATGTGTTTCCCTCCCGCCCACACTGAGACCAATCATGTTTAGACTGAACCAGTGCGTGCCGAGTTGCTGCTGTGTGTTAGTCCCCGTGCGTAGTGTTTCTAGAGACCTTGTTTCTTTATAACAACACTAAAAGAGATAATGCATTTTGAATGCTTAATTCCACACCTGGCACACCAAAGTGTTGAGTAAAAGTTAATAAAATAGTGTGTAAAAAATTGGCAAGGAGCACCAGTCTGCTATTAAAGATGGAATTCTTCAGACATAGATCCTGAGACAAGGATTGGGCACAAGTGATGTTGGAAAATGTCTTCCAGCAGGAGAGCGGGGAAGAGGGTGGGGAAGGAAGGGCAGGTAAGTGAGGGTTGATTTCAGGCAAAGGGGAACCTGGGAGAGCCTCTGTCTGAACCAGTGGAGGGGAGGGGACTTGATGGAGTGTAAGTTACACCTCAGAGCGTATCCTGTTGTGAGTGAGGGGACTGGCCTTCCACACTCCCACACTGATCAGTGACTGACTCAGGGCTGCCTCGAAGGGACATCAACTCCCAGGCATTTCCAGCTCTGTGGGTAAAGCAGCTCCGGAGAGCAAGGGCCATTTTCAGAAGAGATGTCTCAGGTATGGGACACGGGAAGGAAAAGCATGCAGAAGCAGGCTGAGGGGGTGATGCACAGGAAGAGGCTTAAGGGGACAAGAGTAGGCACGGGCGGCGTGTCATCTGCTACACACACGCATTGCCTGGATGCAGAGGCCAAGGCACGTGGACCGAGGCCCCCTGACCTGCTCTCCAGTCAGGATTGCAGTCTCAGTCTGATTCCAAATCCCACCCCGTGCCCTCTTTCCAGCAAACCCCTCTTTCCTCCCTTCAATGCTCATGAAAAATTAAAGCCCGTTGGTGCTTCCTACTGCATGAAACAATCCTGCAGATACACGAGCCGTGCTCTCCTGCAGATCGCCTTTCAATGCCTATAATTGTTTAATCAAAAACAAATGAGGGTCGTAAAAATTGGGAGTGTTCAATGTCCTCTGAATCGCCAAGGAAGGTTATCAAAATACCAAAGTTTGGACAAATATAACTTCTTTTATAAAGTCTCTCGAACAGCAGACTGTAAAACAGTCCTCTCCAAGAGGGACTGGGAGATAAAGAATTTCTTCTTCCAGCAGTAATAAATCAAACAACACTCCGTGGACAGTGGAAATTGATTTTTCTCCCTCTTCACACAGCCATGCCACTACCAGAGCCCCAGCATGATGCTCCCGCAGTGACAGGCTTCAACATGGCCACATCAATTACCAAAATAAGAAATGTCAGGCCTTGGCACGGCAATGGCCCTACATATGTCCCCTCCCTGAGGCCTTTTATTTAAAGTTTAACGAGACTCAACCAGGCCAAAGCCCAAAGTTAATCTCCAAGAGAATCCTGCCTCCCTTCTGAAAATTCCCTCAGTTGCTCAAGGCATCCTAGGTTGGCTGCAGGATTAAATTCCAGGTCCAGGTGATCTGGTCACATTAAAGTCTGTGTAGAACCCCGCCCCTCTCTACTTGCTCTCATGATCACATTCTCACATGCTTTTTCATTCACTTCTGGGTTCAAATGACCCTGCTTGAGAAAACTTGCTGTCCAGAATAAAATGGATAGCCAACTGAAAACCAAGACAGATCCTCAGAGCCCCAGGCTCCCTAGAGGTTCTGACTCCTTCCACTGCTTCCCAGCCCATCCCAAGAAAGGAGGCATGAGGACTGTGGGAGGGGAGGCTACAGAGCCAGCCCTCCACATCTGAGGGTCCACATGCACACATACGGAGGAGGGCCTGCTTGCTGTTTAGTTGCTCAATCGTGTCCCACGCTTTGTGACCCCATGGACTGCGATCCACTAGGCTCCTCTGTCCATGGGATTTCCCAGGCAAGAATACTCAGAGACACTTGGAGCTTGGAAGGGAGGGAAGGGTCAGCCGGGTCGCCCCAGGGCTCCTAATTCGAGTCAGTGGTGACTTTTCCCAAAACAGTGTCTGCGGATCCTGGCTGGAGGCAGATTGCTGAGGACTAGGAGTAAATAAATGGGCAGAGAGGATTCGGAAATAGGACAGAAGACTGGCCAAGAAGACCCAGGGATCAAACTTGTGTCTCCTGCATTGGCAGGCGGACTCTTCACCACGGGGCCACCAGGGAAGCCCAAGGGCCCACCGCACTGCACCATCTTATATACTTGAGCATCTGTGGATTCTGGTATCTGCAGGGCTCCTAGAACTGATCCCTTTCAGATACCAGGGGATGATGGCATAACAAAGCTGATTCAAAAGCACAAGTTCATTTCTTGCTTCTGCCTAGCTCACACTGGCTAACATCTCATTGGCTAGAGCAAGTCACATGGTAGGGTCTAAAGTTGGTGGGGGCGGGGGCAGGAAGTCTACTCTGCCCACCACGTGGCCATGGCAACAGTGTGGATGAGCAATACCACTCTAGGAAGCAAACACCGGGGACCAGAAATTCAGGTTACCACATGTTCCAGTCAAGGCAATGTGGTTATTGTTGTCCAAATATTTTCCTTCCCGCTTCCTCCCTTCCTTCTAAAACAGAAAGCAAATCATGGTGACAAGGGATTACATAAATAAATAGACCATACCCGCTAAAACACGGCTTCCCTTGTGGCTCAGGGGGTAAGAGTAGCACTGGTGGCAAAGAACCCATCTACCAATGCAGGAGATGAGAGACACAGGTTCCCCACTGGGTTAGGAAGAGCCCCTGGTAGAGGGCGTGGCAACCCACTCCACTACTCTTGCCTGGAGAATCCCCATGGCCGGAGGACCTGGGGCAGGCTACAGTTCTAAGGTTGCAAAGAGCTGGACATGACTGGAGCAACTTAGCACAAGCGGAAATGATTTTTTAATCTTTACTCAACATGCAGCAGGTACTCCTAAGCAATGACATCAGAAGAGACCCCCGAGCCTGTAGAAGGAAAGGAAAGTGAAGTCGCTCAGTCCTGTCCCACTCTTTGCGACCCCATGGACTGTAGCCTACCAGGCTCCTCCATCCATGGGAGTTTCCAGGCAAGAGTACTGGAGTGGGCTGCCATTTCCTTCTCCAGGGGATCTTTCCAACCCAGGGATTGAACCCGGGTCTCCCGCATTGCAGGCAGATTCTTTACCCTCTAAGCCACCAGGGAAGCCCCTGAGCCTGAAGAGATGTCCTTGTATACTGTCAGGGTGATACGATCTATTACAAAGTTTCATCTTAGTCAAAAAGCAATGGTTTCCTTTCTGCACTGTCCTCCACATAATAAAATGACTAACAGTAAGTCACCTAGACTTTAATAAAATAAAAAATTGAATTTGTCATTGCCATTTTACTGATGAGGAAACTGAAGCTCGGAGAGGTTGGTTAATTTATCCAAGGTCACACAGCTATTATGTGGAAGAGCTGGGACTCAAACCTAGATTTTGAATTGAAATTCCTTTGGTCATTCCCATATATTTCAATCCTTCCTTCCAGCTTCAGCAGTCAGCTTTGTCTTTCTTCTGTCATCACTCAGAAATGGGACACTGCAGAGAAAGCAGGAGCAGACAGGCACTGAGGTAGCTATGGGCTATGGTAACACTTAATTCTGCATATAAAGTGCAGTTTGTGAACACTGAAAGAAACGCTCATTCACTGTAACAATTAATTTCCCATGGACACTTGGGAACAGAAGAACCAGGTTAGGTGATGTTCCAGATGTAAGTCATCCAGAACAGCATCCTCAGCCTTCAAAGTCTTTCTCTGCAGATTCCTGAGTTTCTGCAAGGGGAATTCAAAAGTGAGTTTCACAACCCTGTGGCAAACAAGCAAGGGGCAACAATTTCTCCCTCTTGCAACAGAATATCCAAAACCTCAAATGCACAGAGTAAAAGGCCAAAGGACACTTAACCAAAAATGTCTGCAAAGTGACAAGCCTATCCCGTCCCCCTCCTCTGGCAGAAATACAAAAGATTTCGTTCTGTTTTTTGTTTTTCTTTTCAGTATTGAAATGCAGCCCAGCCAGTTATGATAAAAAGATTAACTATTCTTCTTTCAGCAAACTCCTTAGTGAGAAGACATTCAAAATGCAAGATTTCCCCCTCCTATGCTCAATGCACAGATCTGGGGAGAGGGAAGAGAGGAAGTCTGGCTGATTTGATTTCATTTCGGCCCCAGGTTGGGGCACAAGGAGGCTGCACTGTGAAGGGCTCTGGGCCCAGGAAGAGGCTTGTTCCAACTGTCAGCTCACAACTGACTTTGACTGCAGTGAATAGTAATGAGAAATTAACATTCTCAGGCACTACTGCGGTGAGCGCTTGCTCTGAAACCAGAAGGGTCATTTCCAAAACCTCACCCCTAAACCTACCGTATTAATCGTCACACTGCCTGGGACCCCTGGGGCCAGGCGGAGGCTCTTCCGTAGCTCGGTCAACCAGAGACAAAGTTGGCTTTCTTAATGCTGCAGACGTGCTTCTCTTGATGTGTACGTGTGTGCATGTGTTCAGCTGCTCAGCCGTGTCCAACTCTTTATGACCCCGTGGACTACAGCCCAACAAGCTCCTCTGTCCATGTTCTTGGCAAGAATACTGGATTGGGTGGCCATTTCCTCCTCCAGGGGATCTTCCAGACCCAGGTATCGAACCCACGCCTCCAGTGTCTCCTACACTGCAGGTGGATTCCCTGAGCCACCAGGGAAGGCCTTGGAATGAAGACTAAATCAGGCAGAAGCCATCTTGAGGTGGGGGATAGATAAAGATGCCTAACTGGCAGGAAGAGCCTCCAGCAGGCTCTTCTGAGGGCAGGGTGTCTATTTAGGTGCTGAAGAACATGGGTTCTAGAGTCAGGAAAACCCAGGTTCAAGTTCAGCGCTAACCTGAGACAGGCTGGCTTCTGGCACCGAGCTTCCTTGCTGTGTGTGCTTCACGTCACATGGGCCTGTGACGGGGGGGCTTGTTGTGAGGAGGAGGGGTCCTGGCTTAATCTGTTCAGCTGCCATGACAGGTGACCAGAGGCTGGTCATTTTAAACCACAGAGAGTTATTGCTCTTGGTTCTGGAGGCTGGAAGCCTGAGGTTAGGTTCTGGTGAGGACTCTCTTCCTAGTTTTCTCACATGGCAGACAGAGAGAGAAAGAAAAGAGAGAGAGAGAGAGAGACAGGAAGAGAGGGAGGGAGGGGTAAGAGAGGGAGAGGGAGGGAGGGGTAAGGGAAGGAGAAGGAGGGAGGGGTAAGGGAGGGAGAGGGAGGGACGGAGAGGGAGGGCGTGCTCAGGGGTCTTCATCTCCTTGCTGTTCTTGTTTAGTCCCTAAGTTGTGTCTGACTCTTTTGTGACCCTATGGACAGTAGCCTACCAGGCTCCTCTGTTCATGGGATTTTCTAGGCAAGAATACTGGAGTGAGTAGCCATTTCTTCCTCCAGGGGATCTTCCTAACCTAGGGGTTGAACCTGGGTCTCCTGCATTGTAGGCAGATTCTTTACCATCTGAGCCACCAGGGCAGCCAGGGAGGACACAAATCCAATCATGAGGCTTCCCTGCTCACAACCTCATCCAAACTACCTCCCAAAGACCCCACCTCCAAATAGTACCACATTGTAGACTATAGCTTCAACACGTGAATCCTGGGGTGACAGGAACATTTAGACTATAGCATGATGTAGCAGCAGAAACCAACAGGCACCGAGCCCAGCAGAAACACAGTGGACATGGCCTCCCAAGTCCAGGTGGACAGTCCTTAGTACAATTCCTGAGCGAGGTCAGCTGTGCAGCCAACTTCCTCTTTAATCAGGGGGGGTGTCTGGAAGCTTTCCAGGCCTCTTGTCCAGCCAAGAGGTAGCTTTGTGTGCCGATAATTCCCTGGGTTCCTCCCAAGCAGGCAAAGTCCCCGGAACATTGACCCCACTTGGCCAGTGCTTTCCTCCTTGCTCTTGATTAGAAGCTAAATGCCACTTGAGTGCGGAGAAGGCAATGGCCCCCCACTCCAGTACTCTTGCCTGGAAATTCCCATGGACGGAGGAGCCTGGTAGGCTGCAGTCCATGGGGTCGCTGAGTCAGACACGACTGAGTGACTTCCCTTTCACTTTTCACTTTCATGCACTGGAGAAGGAAATGGCAACCCACTCCAGTGTTCTTGCCTGGAGAATCCCAGGGATGGCGGAGCCCAGTGGGCTGCAGTCTGTGGGGTCGCACAGAGTCGGACATGACTGAAGCGACTTAGCAGCAGCAGCAGCAGCAGCAGCCACTTGAGTGATCATTAAAGCACCATTGCTGGAGGACCTCACTGGGCATGGACATGGAGTGGCTCCAGGCCAGGAAGATGCTTCCCTCCACCCCACGTCCCTGTGACCAGGAAAAGAGCAGCAAGCCTCGGTGATGATGCAGGTCTGTCTGGAGGCCACATCTCATTTCCTCTTCTGTAGCCTGTGAGCATCTGCTCTGAGATCTCCCTCTTAACGAAGGTTAGTTATTTCTGAAGATGACAATTTCCCAGGAGTTGCAGGCAGATTCTTAACCACTTTGCCACCAGAGAAACCCGTATATGTGTGGGTGCATGTGTGGGTGTGTGTGTAAGCTATATTGGGCTTCCCTGGTGGCTCAGTGGTAAAGATGCACGAGACTCTACCAGACTTCTACCAGACTTCTAAGCCCCTTCTCTTTCCCCTGAACACAACTTCCTACTCCCCGCACAAGAACAGTTTCTACATGTCATGAAGTGTGAACTTCAGCCACAGACTTCACCCACCAACATGAACTCATATAAAAATCTGGATTCATGGATTTGAATTTTGTAGATCTGCTCAATTTACTTGGCTGTGTCTTGTATCTGATTATGCCCAGCATGATCCTCTGCTGGCCTCCTCATTGTATCCCACATAAATCATTGTCCTTCCTCATCTGAATCCAAGCCCAGGGTACTGGTCCTCCATCCTGTCTGCCCAAACTCACCCCAACTCTCAGGCCAAGGTCAGGGGCCCTGCACCAAGAACTCTTCCCAGTGGCTAAAGCCAACATCCATTTCCTTCTCTGAATCCCCAAGGCCTGTGCCAACTTATCACAGGCCAGTTAGAAGGCAACTCCCAAATTCTGGCCAAGTGTCCCTATGGAGGGAGACCCAGCCACTCATACGTAGGGACCCCTCTGCCTCTCACTCACTCCTGTCTGGCTGGTGAGTTTGGGAGAAGGAAAACCACGTTCCCAGAGACTGTCTGCCCACTGGACATACGCATCCTGGTCTGTTCTCTGCCGAAGTTAAGTACTAAGAGAAACGATGGCTGGAGAATCAGAGGCCTGTGGTCCTTCAGCCTAGCCCGCCACTGGGGTGGAAAACTGGCCAAACCCAACTCTGGTTTCCCAGTCACTCAGTTCTATTGGTAATGACTGTGATCTCCATCTGTCTATCTCCTATGTCTTTAATTCTCAGTTGAAACCAAACTGGGGATGGAGAGAAGCTTGTCCTCTTCAAACACAACCCCACTAATACTATCCGGTATTATTTGTAATTGGGGCTTCCCAGGTGGCACAGTAATAAAGAATCTGCCTGCCTGTGCAGGAGACACAGGAGACATGGGTTCGATCACTGGGTCAGGAAGATCCCCTGGAGGAGGAAATGGCAACCCACTCCAATATTCTTGCCTGGAAAATTCCATGGACAGAGGAGTCTGGTAAGCTACAGTCCATGGGCTCACAAAGAGTTGGACATAACTGAGCTACAGAACGTAACAACACAGGCACATGCATGTGAAACAAACCCAATTTCTGTGCATAAACAGGAGGTGCTTAATATATGTTTGTTGTGTGAGTGAACACTAGTTGAAGGCATGCTTCCTGGATCCCCCTGGTGCCCTCCAATCACCGATATTCACAGTAAACTCTTGGCGATTGACATTAACCAAGGTTTCATGCTTTCCGAGCTGTGGTCACTGTACAGATTTAAAGTATTGATATCACTAATCCACTCTATTTGGCAACATTTTCCATAAAGTACACTGTGATAAAATGACCCTTTGTGGCCCATCCATCCTCTCTAGTTAACTCTAAGTTGTCCAAATGCAGTTAGGCTGCAACAAAACTCTGTTGAAGATGAGTCCCCAAAATGTAGCCATTGTTTATTTTGTTAGATTTGGGGAAACCATAATATCTAGCAATGATCCTCAAGAAGAAAGGGGCTATGATCCATTAGTGATGTCTGCCATGGAAACAAAAAGTGGAAGGTGTTCTGTGTATCAAGCATTTACCATTCGGGAGCCAGAGAAGTTCAAAGATGCCTGGATTCAGGACTGAGCAGCAATGAAGCCCAGTGGTTAAGAGCATAGATTCTAGCAGCAGACTGCTGGATTCAAGTCCCTGCCCTGGCCTTTACCCTGTGACCCTGGGTAAATCTCATACCATCTCTGTGTTGCAATATTCTCTGCTAAAAATGGAGACGAGACTCATTTTATAGGATTAAATGAGATAATGTGAGACGTTCTGGGAATAGTGCTGAGCACTAAGTGAGTGCTACATTGTGTCAGCTATAAATAAGATGGTGATGAAATAAAAAGGTTAGAATTCACTGATCATAAAGAAAAGAATGGCCATGTCTCTAACAATGCAAATAACAAGACAGGTTTCTGAAAGGTATGCAAGTATACATTAACGCAATATAGGAAAGTTATGACCAACCTGGATAGAATATTCAAAAGCAGAGACATTACTTTGCCCACAAAGGTCCGTCTAGTCAAGGCTATGGTTTTTCCAGTGGTCATGTATGGATGTGAGAGTTGGACTGTGAAGAAAGCTGAGCACTGAAGAATTGATGCTTTTGAACTGTGGTGTTGGAGAAGACTCTTGAGAGTCCTTTGGACTGCAAGGAGCTCCAACCAGTCCATTCTGAAGGAGATCAGCCCTCGGTGTTCTTTGGAAGGAATGATGCTAAAGCTGAAACTCCAGTACTTTGGCCACCTCATGCAAACAGTTGACTCATTGAAAAAGACCTTGATGCTGGGAGGGATTGAGGGCAGGAGGAGAAGGGGATGACAGAGAATGAGTTGGCTGGATTGCATCACCAACTCGATGGACATGAGTCTGAGTGAACTCCGGGAGTTGGTGATGGACAGGGAGGCCTGGAGTGCTGCGATTCATGGGGTCGCAAAGAGTCGGACACGACTGAGTGACTGAACTGAACTGATACATTATATCCACATGTGTATATAATATCCACATGTGTTGTCTTAGAGGCCCGGAAAGACCCAGAGATTAACTGCAATTATAGCAGGGTGGTGAAATGTAAAATTAACTTACAGTGAGCATGTATCATTTCCCCAAGGCAATAAAGTTATTTAAAAAATCCAAACCAACGAGCAAACACAAAAAGCATCACATTTCCTCTCCGAAGGAAAAAGGCTGAAGTTTGAGTCATATTATAAATGAAGCCCCCACATGACCTGACCATGATCATGGAACAAAAACGGTACCTCTTGGTTTAAGGTGGGCCCGGCCGTGAACCAAACAGATTCTGTGGCTTCTTTCCAGTTATAGTCTCATGATGTGAGAACACTACCAACAAAATCTCTAAAAGCGTGTGTTTTCTAAAATGCAGATACCCTGGTTGCCACCTGACCCAGCAGCATGGGCTCAGATAGAAGTCATCTTTGTGTGATTAGAATACGTTTAGAGGCTTCCTCAATAAAAGAGTAATTAACAAGTCTGTGAATTGATCAACCCTTTCCAGGCCTTGGGCTTCTCAAGGCTATGCAGAGGAAATGGAAGGCTTTTTCAAAATTCAAAAATGAATTTTGAAGGCTTTTTTTTAAACGAAAGAAATATTGTCATGTACAGAAATCAAAGAAGCAATTGTTAAAATAGAAAGCTCCTGAACTTCCCAGATTATGAGTTTGAAAAGAAAAATATGTCCAGTGATAAGCTTTCCCAGGTATATGGGATTACTTTGGCTGAGGCCTTAGTGTTCACACCTGGAATATGGAATAGCTAGAACTTTGTTCCTCCTGTGAACACAGGTAAACAACTGGCCTAAAAGATGGGCTGGGATATTCAGACTCTGGTGTTGGAAATGCAGAGGCTGTGGCCACTCTCCTTAAACAATACCCTGAACTGGGAACCAGGCAGGGGAAATGCTGTTTGTGATTACAGCCCATGGGTATGGTCTTGAGATTGTTCTATGCATTTTCTAGGATCTTATTTCTAGAAACCTTTTATTATGACATTGTGACATACTCACACAAAGTTGAAAGTTGTACAGCAAGGTCCCTTGTATTCATAATAAGGCTTCTACCATCTTCATAACCCTGTGCGTCACTTCAGTCATGTCTGACTCTTTGTGACCGCGTGGACTGTAGCCCACCAGGCTCCTCTGTCCTTGGGGTTCTCCAGGCAAGAATACTGGAGTGGGTGGCCATGTCCTCCTCCAGGTTTCATAACCATAATACAATATCAAAACCAGGAAAGTGATATTGCTGCCATGTCTCAGATTTCACCAGTTTTTAACACGTACTCTTTCTTTCTTTCTTCTTGGTGGTGAGTATGTTGGTGTTTCATTTCATCACATGTATGGTCCCTGACAACTGGCCAAGGCTCTCAGGGCAGGAAGTGGAGAAGCCAGAGCTGTCTGTCAGCTTTCAACACAAACGGCAGGCTGGTGGCCTTGGTGGGAAGGCACAGTCTCTGAGCA
This sequence comes from Cephalophus harveyi, assembly GCA_006410635.1. Lineage (NCBI taxonomy): Eukaryota > Metazoa > Chordata > Mammalia > Artiodactyla > Bovidae > Cephalophus > Cephalophus harveyi. The sequence goes on along the minus strand of SJYT01017246.1, from coordinate 200,123 downwards.
CCAAGGAGGAAGTGCCTGCACAGAAAATCCACCTCAAGAGGTAACATGCCCCCTTCCCCATCACAAACGATAGGGACCCCTCCCCTGCAGCCAGCTCCCCTCCATTACCTGTGGCAGAACCTGAAGGTCCAGGCTACAGGGGGTAGCTGCCGCTTCTTATCAGTCTGTTACTTCCCCTTAAGATTAATTCCTTGACTCGAGTCAGCCTCCTTGTGGCAAGCAGAAGCCCTCTTCTGGAGGAAGTGTAAGAGTGGCTTAAGAGCACTTCTTTTTCTATTGAGGGTGTTCTCAGACACCTGGCCTAGTGGAAACATTCAGGGGCTATGTCTAATGAGACAGTTTTAAAACGAAATCTGGGCATGTCTGCCCATGTCAATGGGGGTGCAGGAGAAGAGCTTATGAACCGAATTGGAATTTCCCCTGAAAATATCAAATACGTTTCAACTCATTAACTGGCAGTTGATTGATAGTTGTTGCCTGTAGCACTGTGCTGAGAAGGATTCTGAGGTTAAGACTGGTCTCAGTGGATAGGAGTGTTGGGATCAATAGGGAATGTCTGCCACAGCAAGTGATGGCTCGGGGGTCATGTTTACGTATCCTCTTGGATACGTAATAGCAGGCCTTTAATAGCAGGAAATGGAGGCTTAGAGACTGGAGTGCCTTGCATATGTTGGAACAGAAAATTGGAGACAGCAGAGAAGAGAACATGTATCTTTTGACTAATTAGTGTTCTTTTTCTTAAGAATTCAGGAGACCATTCTGATGCTTGCAAAGCTTCCTCCTCACCAGCTATGGCTCAGTCAACTGAGGTTGGTTATCATCAATCAGTAGTTTTTCCAGTAGTCATGTACAGATGTGAGAGTTGGACCATAAAGAAGGCTGAGCACTGAAGAACTGATGCTTCCAAACTGTGGTGTTGGAGAAGACTCTTGAGAGACCCTTGGACTGCAAGGAGATCAAACCAGTCAATCCTAAAGGAAATCAATCCTGAATATTCATTGGAAGGACTGATACTGAAGATGAAGCTCCAATCCTTTGGCAACCTGATGCAAAGAACTGATTCACTGGAAAAGACCCTGATGCTGGGAAAGATTGAAGGTGGGAAGAGAAGGGGACGAGAGAGGATGAGATGGTTGGATGGCATCACTGACTGAAGGGGCATGAGTTTGAGCAAGTTCTCGGAGATGGTGAAGGACTGGGAAGCCTAGCGTGTGGCAGTCCATGGGGTTGCAAAGAGTTGGACGTGACTGGGTGACAAAACAACAACAAATTGTCACAGTGCTTTGAGCTAAGGACAAACATCTGCCTATCTCAGGGCCCTGGAGGCAGCACCGACAATCCTGGGAGCGACAGCATGACCCAGGCTTGCTGAGCGGTGACTGTGTACCAAGCCCATGGCGAGAGCTTTACACGCGCTGGCTCCCTTAGGCTACACACTGACCTTTGCAACATAAACTTATATTACCCCCATTTTAGAGAAGAAGAGATTGAGGCTGAGAGACACAAAGCTCAACAAAACTAATGTGAGTTAACAGATCGGGAACATGCTTTCTAGGTCAGACACTTATAGGTGACTTATAGGCAATGCTCCCGCTCATCGAATCCTCCCAACAACCATATGAGGGGGACCAATTATTACCACCATTTTATAAATGAGGTATCACTAACTGAGGCACAAAGAGGTTACAGAAAAAAGGAGTGAACAACTCCCCCTGAAACAGAGCAAGACCTTTTGGCCTTTCTCCCCCCATGTCCTCTGCCTGCTTTTTTTCTGTGGAAAAAGTTTAGCCAAAGAATAATTTTAAGCAGAGAAATGAGAAAATGCAGAAACAAAGGAAAACAATCTCAAAAAGCTGAATAATGATAGTTGAGTCATTAAGCATAGGGCCTCCCAGGTGGCACAGTGGTAAAGAATCCGCCTGCCAATGCAGGAGAAGTGGGTTTGATCCCGGGGTTGGGAAGATCCCCTGGAGATCTCCAGTATTCTTGCCTGGGAAATCCCAGGGACGGAGGAGCCTGGAGGGCTACATATAGTCCATGGGGTCACAAAAAGTGAGACACAACTAAGCAACTGAACAGACACACACACACATACACTCACACACATATTAAGCATAGTTAAGGACTTTAGTTACTTTTCAAGGGTTATAGATAATATTTTGAGCCATATTCTGTGACTATCTTGTAGATACTGAAGCTTCCACCAGGTGGAAGAAGTTAACTACATGATGACTAGACTGCAGCCATGACATAAGCTGCCACGATCCTGAGAACTGGCTTCAAGGAAATGGGAACAAACCAGCCACGGAGCTGAAAATTAAGTGTAGCTAAAACGATCAAGATGAGGCTGATCAGACCACTGATGACCAATCTCGATGACTGTGTTGTTTCTGCATGTAGCCCCCTCCCTCCTTCCACAAAAGCTCTTACCCCCGACTGTCTAGGGGGTGGAGTAGGCTTTTGGACAGGGGTCCTCCCTGCTATACCCCCTGGTTGCTGGCACCCAAAATAGAGCAAACTTTCCTTTCAACCAATCTGGCCTCTTTATCGGCTTTTGAGTGGTGAGCAGCTGGACCCCACTTTCGATTACACCCCTACCAACCTCCCCACTTCCAAGAAAACCAAAAAGAACAACCTGGCCAAAGTTACAAAGCCAGTAAGTCCTTGGACCCAGGTCTGTGGACTCCTGACCATGTGACATTCACAACACTTTCTGCTTTCCACAGAAGAGGGTTCATTCCTGAGCTGCATTCCTCCCACATTCCTGTGAGCCCAACACTGTCAGAAGGATGAGAAACAGTTTATTTATTGCTCACGTATCCTTGAGGGCTCACTTAGATTCGTTTATTAAAACACGATTTTCTGGGAGAAAACCCAGGGGATTCTGAAGAAAGGCGCCTTTCTTGGTTAAAAAGAACTGGGTGGAACCTGATAAACTGTGTCCAAGTCACAGGGAAGAAGGATGAGAGGATGGGCTGGTCTCTAAGCCAACACTGGACGACCAAAAGCTGAGCTTCTAATGGAGGAAAGAACAAAAGTTGCAATCTTTGAAAAACTAGGAACATGATCAAGCTGAAAACTTAGGGGACAGTGCTCAGATCAAAGAAGTTGGTGCTGGAGCAAGTATCAACCTAATACTGCCTCATGTCTATTAGGAAGGCTGTCAAACCCAAATGGAAAACAGCAAGTGTTGGTGAGATTGTGGAGAAACGAGAACACTTGTACAGTGCCGGTGGGAATGTGAAATGGTGCAGCTGCTGTGAAAATATTTTGGTGGTTCTTCCAAAAGTTAAACCTAAAATGATCCCATGACCCAGCAATGCCACTTTTCAGATTATCCCATCATCACATTGTTCACTTGAAATATATACAGTGATGTCTGTCAACCAGTCCTTAATAAAGTAAATTTTAAAAATATCCTATGATAAACCATAATGAAAAAGAATGTATGTGTATGGCATCACTGACTCAGTGGACATGAGTTTGAGCAAGCTTTGGGAGATGGTGAAAGACAGGGAAGCCCGGCGTGCTGCAGTCCATGGAGTTGAAAAGAGTTGGACACATCTGAGTGAATAAGAACAACAAATGTATAACTGAGTCGCTCTGCTGTGCAGCAGTAAGTAACACAACATTGTAAATCAACTGTACTTCAATTTAAAAAAAAAGAGAGAGAGAAAATCACCTATCTTTACTGACCATAACAATGAAGACTGTGGGACTTCTCTGATAGTCCAGTGGCTAAGACTCTGAGCTCCCAATGCGGGGGGCCCAGATTCAATCCCTGAATCTGCTGAAACTGAGTGTGCATGTTTCAACTAAAGGTCTTGCATGTCGCAACTAAGACCTGGTGCAGCCAAATAAATTAATTAAATAAATATTTTAAAATGGCTATTGTGTCATGAATTATTCACAGAATACCCACACTCACACCTGCATACAGGCCCATCGGGGACTCCATGGGTGATTCTGAATGCTACAGTCTAGTTTGGGGTATGTGCAAATAGCATTTTAAAACCAAGTCAGTTCCTGACGAACTGTACTGCACAATTAGGAGAAGATTCTTCCTTCATGGCCAACTCCGGTTATATTTCTTTTCTGCTGGGTAACGTCTCCACGAGGGCAGAGACTGCTGACGTTCTCAGAGATGCACAGAGCAGCCTCTTGAAGACTGGCTGGTGACAAATGAGGATGGGTAGTGACAGCAGTCCAGGAAACAGTGTCTTTGGCAGCATCTGTCTAAACCAGTGGTCCTCAACCTTTTTGGCACCAGGGACTAGTTTCATGGAAGACAATTTTTCCATGGAGTGGGTGGGAAGGATGGTTTCGAGATGATTCAAGCACATTACATTTATTGTGCTCCTATGAGACTCTAACGCTGCCACTGATCTGACGGGAGGCGGCGCTCAGGTGGTAATGTGAGCAATCGGGGAGCAGCTGTAAATACGGATGAAGCTTAGCTCCTAGCCCACTGCTCACTTCCTGCTGCGGACCCCTGGTCTAAACAAAGCTCCAACGGATGAGCTGTTGGTAATATCGTTATCAGCGGTAATGATCTGGTGATGACTAGAAACCCCCTTCCACACTTTCATTATGGATCGTGGCTCAGATGGTAAAGAATCTGCCTACAATGCAGGTGATCCAGGTTTGATCCCTGGGTTTGGAAGATCTGGAGAAGGGAATGGCTAACCACTCCAGTTTTCTTGCCTGGAGAATTCCATGGACAGAGGAGCCTGGCGGGTACAGTTCACGGGGTAGCAAAAGAGTTGGACACGACTGAGCAACTAACACACTTCCCCAGTCCAAGCTAGAGCATCACAGAGAGAACCCCTGCCGAGTTTCTGACCTGAGAAGCAGAGGCTCTCTGCGCTGAGCTAGATACCATCCCAAGCAGTCACTCAACGGTGAGATGAGAAAAGCCTCCTTTCGGTTTTATTATGACATTAGTAACTGTTAATTAGAGAGTTGTTGGAGCAGCAATCACTTCCCCGCATTCTCACAGTGCTAATTTCTCTTGGCTTTGCTAATAGCAAAGAAAAAAAAAAAGGCTCCGTTATTGTTCTGGGGGACCCTTTATTTACCTTACTGTATCAATCCTATCTATTCTGAGCTGCTTATCATCTCAAAACAGTTGTGGAGAAGCCCTTTTGTTAAAGGAAGAATGTGTTTTTCTTCTTTGATGAGAGAAGCCCATTGGGCTGCCAGGCTGGTCTTGGCACTGGGTGCTCAGGTCTGAAGGGCAGGGTTGAAGCAGGGTCTGTCTGAGTTTCTGGCCAAAGCTTTTGGTTAGGACGTGAGGCAGTTTGATTCATCTGCGTCATCGCCGGAGGTTTTAACGATGAGATTAGTCTGTGATAATGGGTTAGACAGCATCATCGACTCAATGAACATGAATCTGAGCAAACTCCAGGAGACAGTGGAGGACAGAGGAGCCTGGCGTGCTGCAGTCCATGGGGTTGCAAAGAGGAGGACGTGACTTAGTGACTGAACAACAGTATAACATAGCCCACGGGTGGAGAGGAGCTTGGCTTCAGGCCAGACCACCCCAGCAGCTGTAGGCCTGCTGGCGCTAGCAGTCTGGACTGCGGCTACCTTGGGGACAGGAGGGGCTGTGACTGCCTCTGGGTGCTGGTGATATCCTACTGCTTGATTTACATGGGTGCCTCTTTCCATCACTGGTGCTAAAATTGTTCAAGAAAACCAGGAGCAGCAGAAGGTAGAGAGGACCTGGGGGACATGAAAACAAAGCAACAGGAAGGACAGAAGGACTGGGCACCGAGGAGACAGACCACGGATGCTATGACCTCCTCCACTTCCTTAGGTCTGAGAACCGAGTAAGGTTTCATCCTGCTTTGTTTTGGTTAACCAAGCTCAGAATCATCTGAGTTGCTATCAAAATCTCCTTTCTGCAATGGCCTTTTACGACCCGTGAGGGCACCTGTTCATGGAGGCAACCTTGGTGCCATCTGACGGCAACACCTAGCCCTGTCTCCTGAGTCTCTGCCTGAGAAGCACGCTCCTTGCCCCACCAGAGCATCCTTCAGCTTGCTCCTCCCCGCTCATTTCAAATCCACTAAAGCAAAGACTTCCAAGGCTACACACCTCACATGTGCAACCACTGCGTGAGTGCAGGGGCACCTGTTTGATCAGACTCAGCTCTGGGTACTCTGTGTGTTTACAAATGCGGGGATCTCTGTCTCAGAACCATGGTGCCTTTACAGTCCAGGCAGGCGGGACACATGCTGACCACCAGCGCCTCCTAGGGTGGAGACTGGCTCTTTGCTATCCCTGCATCCCTGGTTCCTGCCCCCATGGCTGCCATAGGAGGGGCTCAGCAAATGGTTCTTGAACTGTGCTCAACTGCTGAGATAAAAGGGGACAGAGCAATTCAAAGGCAAGACAGTTCACTTCACACCAGATGGGGTGATTCAAACAAATGTTATCTGAGCTGACACTTCCTAGAGGCTTTGGTGGGCCGAGGTGGGGAAGGTTCATTCAGGAGAGCAAAGTAAGGGGGAAGCGGTACAGGGGGAGAACTCTCTAGGCTTAGCACTCCAGAACTGGAACACAGGGAGATGAAATTGGTTATTGGCGGGTGGACGGATAGGCTCTTTTTTTTTTTTTTTTTCATGCATTTGTTTCTTCATCCATTCAATCATGTATGCTTGGATGCACCAGATAATTCAACAAATGCTCCTCCAGGGTCCTGAGTAATCTCTGGCACATGGTAGCTGCTCAGTGAATGAATGAGCTTCTATTCTGTGACTGTGGTGGAAACAAACTCATGCATAAAATGGGCAAGAACGTGGTCCCTGCCATCCCAGAGCCTGTAATCTAGCAGCTTGCAGCTTGTTCACAAACATTTATTCAGCATCTTGTCTGCTGTAGGCACAGTTCAAGATGCTGGGGACGAGCCGTGAACAGGACAGACGAGGTACCTTGTGGAACTGACACATCCGTGGTGGAAAAGAACCCCGCTAATGGGTTTGTCCCTTTGTTTATCCTGCTCTATGAACGCTGGAGGGAAATGATGCCTGAATTAGGTTCTTTCCAAGTATGAGGAATCTGGGGATGGTTCTGTTATTCTACATAGTTATCTTGGAGCATCAAGGAGGTAAGTGAGCCTTCCAACAAGGAAAATTCTAAGAATACTCCTACAAAACTCCAAAACACACACACACGGTAGAGAGGCAATCCTGAGTTAGTTAATGGAAAGGCACTATTTGCATTCTGGCTCAAAGAGCAAGATTTAAATATATTTCAGGGTTCCTCATCAGTTTCTCATAAAACATGCCACTATACCTAAGTTTATCCAGGTTAACTTTTGTTTCATTTGCCTTGGAAGAGTTTTTAATCTCAAAGGGCCATTCTGGAAAGCTGATCCTGGGTGAGGAACAGGAAGCTACCCTCTGCTTTCCCTTCATGGAAGTTCAGTGAGTAGTTCAGCATTTTAAGAGAAAACAAAACCCCACGGGTTCAGAAATAGCAAAACCCTAAAGAAACTACCTATCACTTTCACCATGCACATTGTTATTGTCTCAGTTCTCTAAACTGGTGGGAGATTCTGCTGGACCTTCTCTTTCACAAGATGCAGGAGAAGGTTCCAGAATTGTTAGAACAATACAAGGCAACAACCTAAGAAAACATTGTAGGTCTCTGGGTCCCCAAATGCCCATGGGACTTGCCTAGACTGAGGTAATTGTGGGGACCAATGCTGTCGATCCACCCGTTCTCCAGCATCCTTTCCTCTGATATTTATTGAGCAGTTATGTGATTCAGGCACTGTTCTGTGTGCTAGGGAGGTGAAGGTGATCAAGATAGGATCTGCATCCTGAAGTAGCCCACAGAGTGGGTAAGGCAATCCCATCCATCCATCCATCCATTCACCCACCCATCTGTCCACCCACCCATCCAGCCATCCAGCTAACCACCCATCCATCCATCCACCTGTCCATCCATCAACGCACCCACCCATCTATCCACCCATTCATCTACCCACACATGTATCTACCATCTATCCATCCATTCACTGATTCAAAAATCAAGTACCAATTATACATGGGCCCTGGACACAGTAGCAGATAAACGACCAGCTCCAGCATAAGCCAGAATCAAGATGGCTGGGAGAATTATCAATAACCTCAGATATGCAAATGACACCACCCTTACAGCAGAAAGTGAAGAGGAACTAAAGAACCTCTTGATGAAAGTGAAAGAGGAAAGTGAATAAGGTGGCTTAAAACTCAACATTGAAAAAACTAAGATCATGGCATCTGGTCCCATCACTTTATGGCAAATAGATGGGGAAAAAATGGAAACAGTGACAGTATTTTTGGGGGCTCCAAAATCACTGTGGATGGTGACTGCAGCCATGAAATTAAAAGATGCTTGCTCCTTGAAAGAAAAGCTATGGCAAACCTAGACAGTGTATTAAAAAGCAGAGACATTACTTTGCCAATGAAGGTCTGTATAGTCAAAGCTATAGTTTTACCCAGTAGCCATGTATGGATATGAGAACTGGACCATAAAGAAGGCTGAGCACTGAAGAACTGATGCTTCTAAACTGTGGTGTTGGAGAAGACTCTTGAGAGTCCCTTGGACTGCAAGGAGATCAAACCAGCTAATCCTAAAGGAAATCAATCCTGAATATGCATTGGAAGGACTGATGCTGAAGCTGAAGCTCCAATACTTTGGCCACCTGATGCGAAGAGCTGACTCATTAGAAAAGACCCTGATGTTGGGAAAGATTGAAGGCAGGAAGAGAAGGGGAGAACAGAGGATGAGATGGTTGGATGGCATCACCAACTCATAGGACTGATGCTGAAGCTGAAGCTCCAATACTTTGGCCACCTGATGCGAAGAGCTGACTCATTAGAAAAGACCCTGATGTTGGGAAAGATTGAAGGCAGGAAGAGAAGGGGAGAACAGAGGATGAGATGGTTGGATGGCATCACCAACTCAATGGACACGAGTTTGAGCAAACTCTGGGAGATAGTGAAAGACAGGGAAACCTGGTGTGCTGCAGCTCACGGGGTCACAAAGAGTTGGACATGAGCAACTGAACAACAACCTGCATCGTGTGACAAGTGCTCAGCCAGCAGACAGGAACGTAAAGCAGGACGTGCAGGGCATGATTCTGCTCCAGCTGTGTGGGAGTGTGCAACCCTCAAAGAAGGCTTCTCTGACACCAAGGGCATCATCCACAGAGCCCTCTCTCCATGATCTCCGGGCCTGTAAGCAGAGAGCAGGACCACCACACCAGGACGTGGCAAGAGTGAACTCCCAAGTGCTCCGTTAGTCCTACATTAGTAACCAGAACGTCCAGAGTCCAGTAAAGGTGGACTCTGGGGGTTGGAAGGAAGGTGGACTAAGCGGATTCCAGGCAAATGAAGGAGAAAGAGTCAAGCATAGCCTGTGGTGTGGCTCGAAGGACAGCACATGAAGCCTAAGGCAGGCGGGGCTGGCAGCTGAGGCGGGGAGGTCTGCAGAGCCCAGACCACGCCATGTGTGTGTGTTGTGTGTCGGTCACTCAGTCATGTTTGACTCTTCGAGACCCCATGGGCTGTAACCCACCAGGTTCCTCTGTCCATGGGGATTCTCCAGGCAAGATTACTGGAGTGGATTGGCATGCCCTCGTCCAGGGGATCATCCCAACCCAGGGATCAAACCTGGGTCCCTGGCATTGCAGGAAGGTTCTTTACCATCTGAGTCCCCAGGGAAGCCCTAGACCAAGCTATCAAGGGGTTGAAAGGAGTGACATAATCAGATTTCTTTTTTTTTTCCCTTCAGGTGAAGGGTAGGATGGAATTGGGCTGGGGGAGGCTTTTGGCAGGAGACAGTTGGAGGTGATAATCATCTAGAGAAGAAAAGCATACACTGGCATTATGGAGAGAAGGCAAGGAGGAAGAGGAACTGCATGAAAGCTGGTGAAGGAGTTTTCATGGCCCTGGCTGACAGGGGCCTCTCAACCCCTCCCTCTCTCTCCAGCAATGCTCTGTGCATCAGCTTGAAGGCCTCTGGCCTAGGAATACTGTCCGTGTGCCGAGGCTTGCAGCTCTCCACACAGCCCAGCATCTTTAATGCTATTATCCACCACTCCATTGGTTAGTACTCAGAGCGGCAAGGATTTCTGAAGCCACAGCTCCCTGGGGAGGGACCAATGTGCCACTGGGGGCTGCTGGGTATTCACCATAACTCCGGCATGCCCAGCTTGGTTCTGACCAACAAAAACTCAGCCTTGCAGGGCAGATGCTCTGCTGCTTATTGCAGATGTGTCTCAGTGCCTCCTTCAAGAAAAGGCTGGTTTCTGTCCCCATTGTCACTGCACAGCAAACTGCTCAGTAAAACAGCATCTCCCCTCCCCTCCACCAACTAAAAGGGTACAGGGTCATACTGCCTCCAGCAGAACTGGACAGGCTCACTTGGAACCATGAGAATAAGCCTCCTGTCTGCTCATAGAAGCCCCACAGCAGACGCAAGCCTTCCTGGAGTGGGCACAGGAATCCCTCCCAGCATCTGCATGTGTTCTGAGGCTAAGTTTAGTGGCCACTGCAGTTTTTCCTGCTCTTTTGAATGCCCTGTGCCTTTAGTTCAGTTGATTTGCCCGTGGATCAGTTTACCCTCTTGATTTGAACTTCCAACGATGGTGAAAAAAGAGGGAACTGGGGTGTGAAGACAGTCTATCATTCAGAAAGTCTCTGGAGCTCCTAAGATGAAAACACTAAATCCTCTACTTTGTGAGCCAAGAGTGAGAGCTTCCTTACCTACCCAAAGGGGAGGGAATGCTCTGGCTTATGCAAGAGTTTTGGGAATTCAAGGGCTTTTAAGAAGTGACGAGTTATCCCAGGAACATGTTCTTCCAAAGAATGAAAATCCACCAGAGAAGGCTCCCTCTTTCTCATTTTCACTGCTGACATCAGCACCTAAAAAGGCTAAAGGTCCAGTGGTTAAGAATCCACCTTGCAAGGTAGGGGACACGGGTTCAATCCCTGGTCAGGGAATTAAGATCCCAAATGCCACAGAGCAACTGAGCCTGTGCACCATAACTAGAGAGTCCATGTGCTGCAGTGAAAGATCTTGCAAGATGCAAAGAAGATCCTGAGTGCAGCAGCCATATAAATAATTAATTTTTACAAAGGCTGAGCTATAGGAGTGATGGTGGAGGACAACCGTTTGAATATTTTCTTGTTTTGCACAATTCTGTTCTTCAAATTTGGCTCTGCAGTTGAAACTATTTCTTATTTAGATCTACATTTCTGGCACAACATAGAGTGCAAAGAACATAGCTCATAAAGCTAGATAAGCCTAGTTTTGAACCCAGATTCCACCCTCTACTTGCTGTGTGACCTTTGGCAATTTGCTCAACCTCTCTGCGGCTTGACATCCTTGTTTGTAAAATGTGCATCATAGTCCCTACTGTGTAAGGACGTTTTTGTAAATGAAATTCGGTCCATAAACCTCTTGAAGGAAGAATAAGATCTCATTATAGAAAGCACAGTTCCTGGGGCTTCAGCATATGCTGTAGAAATCACCACCTTCCTTATCTTCTCCCCACCCACCCCACCTTCCTTCTCTTCTCCTAAAGCTTGCTAGATGATGTACATAAAGTCTAACTAGGTTTAATCAACTCCAGTGGTCAGGAAGCCAGGAAGAAGCCTCTTTGCTGCTCTGAGTGAATGGCCCTGGGTTTATGATTTATTTGTTGATTAATTGGATGCTTGGAGACAATTCCATTTCAATTACCCTATTGGCATGACAAGATATACAAAGGCTGCCAACGTCAATACATTAAGACTGAGTGCGCTGGGGCAGCAGCCAGGGTTCATGGCAGCGTGGTGTCATCTGGGCCATAGCCCACGGGCGGCTTAGAAAGCACTTTTGTCTGATTGCTTCCTTTCCCCTGGCTCTTGGGGAGGGAAGGTTCCTGCACCCCACGGGCAAGGGAGGCTGAAATCGAGGTGGTGTCTTTGGGACCCCCATCCCATCACCGTCTCAGCCAAGGTTCTCTAACAGAGGTCCATGGGCCAGCTGAAGTGAAAGCGGTCATTTGTCACACGGAGCTGAGTCCATTTTATGGGGCCCACGGGAGAGAAGGCCAGCTCCTGCCATTCGAGCACTAGAAACCGGAAATCAAGCCGGAACCAAGGATGGAAGGTGGCCCTGGGGTCCCTTCCCTGGTGTGCTTGCAGGTCTGCTCAGTCAAGTGCAACTCATTGTGGCCCCTTGGACGGCAGCCCACCAGGCTCCTCTATCCATGGGATTTCCCAGGCAAGAACACTGGAGTGCGGAGAAGGCAATGGCACCCCACTCCAGTACTCTTGCCTGGAAACTCCCATGGACGGAGGAGCCTGGTAGGCTGCAGTCCATGGAGTTGCTGAGTCAGACATGACTGAGCGACTTCCCTTTCACTTTTCACTTTCATGCATTGGAGAAGGAAATGGCAACCAACTCCAGTGTTCTTGCCTGGAGAATCCCAGGGATGACGGAGCCCAATGGGCTGCCATCTGTGTGGTCGAACAGAGTCAGACACGACTGAAGCGATTTAGTAGCAGCAGCAACACTGGAGTGGGTGGCCATTTCCCTCTCCAGGGGATCATCCTGAACCCATGATCAAACCTGCATTGGTAGGTGGATTCTTTACCACTGAGCCACCTGGGAGGTCCCTCCCTGGTGTATACGCCCTGCATAATTCACTCCCCTTGAGTGCAGGGAGAACCTGCACGCTTGATGGGGCTTCACTTCCATGATTAGGGTACAGTCAGTTGATGCTGAGTTCATTGAATGGGAGAGGATCCAGGTGGGCTTGACCAGATCAGATGAGCCCTCAAAAGGATCTGGGCCCTTCCTAAGAGTCTAGAAGCCTGAGAGGACCTAGAGAGGGGGCCATACGGCAAGGAACTGCAGGCAGCATCTAGGTGCTAAGAGCAGCCTCCGGCAAACAGCCTTCAGAAGAACAGGGCCTCAGCCCTACAGCTGCAAAGAACAGAATTCCGCCAGTAACTGCGTGATCCTGACAGAGGATCTGGAGTTCCAGAAAGACACACACCCCAGTGAATCCCTGATTTCAGTCTTAGGACACTCTGAGTAGAGAACCCAGTTTAGCCATGGCCAGACTTCTGACCCTCGGGAGCTGTGAGATTATAAATGTCTTATTTTTCTGGCTGTGCCATATGGCATGTGGGTTCTTAATTCCCTGCACTGCCAGCATTGGGAGCTTGAGGTCTTAACCTCTGGACCACCATGGAAGTCCCATAAATGTCTGTCTTTTAAATCATGAAGTCTGTGGCAATTCCTTACAGAGCAGCAGATAATGAACCCACAAAGCTTTCACAAAACAGCTGCTCCCCCAACCTGTCTCCCCTTGGAGCACGCTGATGTCTGTGTCTGCTTGTCCTGCACATCTGCTTTTTTGTTCTGTTCCTGTAGACCAGGTCTCTTTAGTTCTCTCTGTGCTCTGTGGATGAGGCCCACCCTACATCTCCCAGAAGGATTCACCCATTTGAAAAATATCTGCTAAGCAGCAACCGCACGTCAAGGCTTGTTCTCAGCTCCAGCCACAAGCCCTCCCTCTTTGAAACCTAGGTTCCAAAATCCANGGTCTCTTTAGTTCTCTCTGTGCTCTGTGGATGAGGCCCACCCTACATCTCCCAGAAGGATTCACCCATTTGAAAAATATCTGCTAAGCAGCAACCGCACGTCAAGGCTTGTTCTCAGCTCCAGCCACAAGCCCTCCCTCTTTGAAACCCAGGTTCCAAAATCCAAGAGGGAGTGTGCATGGCCCAGTTTGATTCATTCAGTGACCAGGGTAGCAGGGTCACGCCGAGCCAGGTGTGGCTGCTACGGCCTCACCTATGGATGCTGCAGCAGCTCTGAAAGGCTGGGGTCATCGTGGGGGAGGTCATCACAGGCAGAGGGGCGGGGTGCTGATTAATAAGCCACAAAGGGTCTTCTAGGGCAAGGATCAGCAAACACTCTGTAAAAGGCCAGATAGTAAATATTTTTCAGCTTTGAGGACCATATGGTGTTTGTCTAGTTACTCAACTCTGCTCTTACAGGGTGCAAGCAGCCTGAGACAATAAGCAAACAAGTGAGCATGGCTGTGTGCCAATAAAACTTTATTTACAAAACCAGGCAGTGGGCCATAGTTTATTGACACTTCTCCAAGAGTTAGGGTAAAAGTGAAGTCCTTCTTTCCAAAGCCCCTTGCTTCTAAGGGCAGGCGGGCAGAAAGTTAGAGGCAGAGGTGGCTAGTTGGTCAAGCCATGGGCCACTTAGCTTCTACTTGTGCTGTAGAAAGTCACCATAAACTTAGTGCCTTAAAAGAACACCCTTTTATTGTTCTGTAGGTCAGATGTCCAGATGGGATTCTTTAAGGCAGGGGTCCCCAACCTCTGGGATCTAATGCCTGCTGATCTGAGGTGGAGTTGATGTAATAACAGTAGAAATAAAGTGCACAATAAACATGATCTCAAATAATCCTGAAAACATCCCCAAGCCCTGTCCGTGGAAAAATTGTCCTCCACGAAACTGGTCTCTAGGGCCAAAAATTTTGGGGACTGCAGGTTTACATCTCTTGTTATCACATCAGGCCCACTTGTAAAATCCAGGGTAATTCTCCCATCTCAAGTTCCTTAATCAGCTCGGCAACATCTATGTTACCATGTTAAGGTAACATATTCAGAGGCTCCAGGAATTAGGACATGGATGCCTTTGGGGGGTCACTGTTCTGTCTACCATACCAGTGGGAGTGTACAGCTACCTGCAAAATGTTCTCCTTTCCTCTACCTTAGGTGCCCAAGAGTCTGTTCTCAATGGAGCAGCCAGAGCCTGTTCTGATCTAATGAAATCACATCACTCCCCTGCTCAGCCATCTAAGGATTTCTTAACTCCCTCAGAGTCCAAGTGCTTACAGTGGCCTCTAAACAGGTAAACAGATAATAACGTTAATTGTTCAGGCTGAGCTTTTTTTTGTTCTTGGCTCAGCTGGGTCTTTGTTGCAATACACAGCTTCCCTTGTTATGGAGTGTGGGCTCTAGAGCTCACTGGCTCAGCAGTTGTGGCACACAGGCTTTCTAGTCATGGTATGTGGGTTTATTTGCCCAAGCATATGGGATCTTATCTCCCCAACCAAGGATCGAACACACATCCCCTGCATTGGAAGGCAGATTCTAACCAATAAACCCTAACTTTGGGCTACCACGGAAATCCCCAGGCTTGAGAGTAAAATGGGAAACCATTAATCTGGTATTTGAAGCTTATGCTGGGACTTGCCTTGGACATATCAGACTTGCCATCACCCTGCCGTGCTCCCTGCTCTTTCAGTGACCCTCCTGTGTTCCCCATTATTCCTCCAATACCTACAACACCCCAACACCATGTTGGAGTGCCCTGAGGTCTCAGGGTCTCCATGCTTTACCTCAGACATCCACACAGCTACAGCTCTCCCACCCCCTCACCTCCAAGCCTCTGCTTAAATAGCACTTCCTCAGTGAGACTATTCCAGAAACTCCCAACTTGAAGTTGCAACTTTTGCTTCCACCACTCTCCCTGCCTGCAAGGTTTCCCCTCCCTAGCTCACCACCTTCTTGCCTACAAATGTGGTTAATGCACCTATGTCCTTAGTGACCTTCACTGGTCACAGCAAACACCCTCTTCCAACAACACAAGAGAAGACTCTACACATGGACATCACCAGATGGTCAACACCGAAATCAGACTGATTATATTCTCTGCAGCAAAAGATGGAGAAGCTCTATACAGTCAACAAAAACAAGACCAGGAGCGGACTGTGGCTCAGATCATGAACTCCTTATTACCAAATTCAGACTCAAATTGAAGAAAGTAGGGAAAACCGCTAGACCATTCAGGTATGACCTAAATCAAATCCCTTATGATTATACAATGGAAGTGAGAAATAGATTTAAGGGCCTACATCTGATAGATAGAGTGCCTGATGAACTATGGAATGAGGTTCATGACATTGTACAGGAGACAGAGATCAAGACTATCCCCGTGGAAAAGAAACGCAAAAAACCAAAATGGCTGTCTGGGGAAGCCTTACAAATAGCTGTGAAAAGAAGAGAAGCGAAAAGCCAAGGAGAAAAGGAAAGATATAAGCATCTGAATGCAGAGTTCCAAAGAATAGCAAGAAGAGATAAGAAAGCCTTCTTCAGCGATCAATGGAAAGAAATAGAGGAAAAAACAACAGAATGGGAAAACCTAGAGATCTCTTCAAGAAAATTAGAGATACTAAGGGAACATTTCATGCAAAGATGGGCTCGATAAAAAACAGAAATGGTATGGACCTAACAGAAGCAGAAGATATTAAGAAGAGATGGCAAGAATACACGGAAGAACTGTACAAAAAAGATCTTCACGACCCAGATAATCATGATGGTGTGATCACTCATCTAGAGCCAGACATCCTGGAATGTGAAGTCAAGTGGGTCAGTTGGAGGTGATAATCATCTAGAGAAGAAAAGCATACACTGGCATTATGGAGAGAAGGCAAGGAGGAAGAGGAACTGCATGAAAGCTGGTGAAGGAGTTTTCATGGCCCTGGCTGACAGGGGCCTCTCAACCCCTCCCTCTCTCTCCAGCAATGCTCTGTGCATCAGCTTGAAGGCCTCTGGCCTAGGAATACTGTCCGTGTGCCGAGGCTTGCAGCTCTCCACACAGCCCAGCATCTTTAATGCTATTATCCACCACTCCATTGGTTAGTACTCAGAGCGGCAAGGATTTCTGAAGCCACAGCTCCCTGGGGAGGGACCAATGTGCCACTGGGGGCTGCTGGGTATTCACCATAACTCCGGCATGCCCAGCTTGGTTCTGACCAACAAAAACTCAGCCTTGCAGGGCAGATGCTCTGCTGCTTATTGCAGATGTGTCTCAGTGCCTCCTTCAAGAAAAGGCTGGTTTCTGTCCCCATTGTCACTGCACAGCAAACTGCTCAGTAAAACAGCATCTCCCCTCCCCTCCACCAACTAAAAGGGTACAGGGTCATACTGCCTCCAGCAGAACTGGACAGGCTCACTTGGAACCATGAGAATAAGCCTCCTGTCTGCTCATAGAAGCCCCACAGCAGACGCAAGCCTTCCTGGAGTGGGCACAGGAATCCCTCCCAGCATCTGCATGTGTTCTGAGGCTAAGTTTAGTGGCCACTGCAGTTTTTCCTGCTCTTTTGAATGCCCTGTGCCTTTAGTTCAGTTGATTTGCCCGTGGATCAGTTTACCCTCTTGATTTGAACTTCCAACGATGGTGAAAAAAGAGGGAACTGGGGTGTGAAGACAGTCTATCATTCAGAAAGTCTCTGGAGCTCCTAAGATGAAAACACTAAATCCTCTACTTTGTGAGCCAAGAGTGAGAGCTTCCTTACCTACCCAAAGGGGAGGGAATGCTCTGGCTTATGCAAGAGTTTTGGGAATTCAAGGGCTTTTAAGAAGTGACGAGTTATCCCAGGAACATGTTCTTCCAAAGAATGAAAATCCACCAGAGAAGGCTCCCTCTTTCTCATTTTCACTGCTGACATCAGCACCTAAAAAGGCTAAAGGTCCAGTGGTTAAGAATCCACCTTGCAAGGTAGGGGACACGGGTTCAATCCCTGGTCAGGGAATTAAGATCCCAAATGCCACAGAGCAACTGAGCCTGTGCACCATAACTAGAGAGTCCATGTGCTGCAGTGAAAGATCTTGCAAGATGCAAAGAAGATCCTGAGTGCAGCAGCCATATAAATAATTAATTTTTACAAAGGCTGAGCTATAGGAGTGATGGTGGAGGACAACCGTTCGAATATTTTCTTGTTTTGCACAATTCTGTTCTTCAAATTTGGCTCTGCAGTTGAAACTATTTCTTATTTAGATCTACATTTCTGGCACAACATAGAGTGCAAAGAACATAGCTCATAAAGCTAGATAAGCCTAGTTTTGAACCCAGATTCCACCCTCTACTTGCTGTGTGACCTTTGGCAATTTGCTCAACCTCTCTGCGGCTTGACATCCTTGTTTGTAAAATGTGCATCATAGTCCCTACTGTGTAAGGACGTTTTTGTAAATGAAATTCGGTCCATAAACCTCTTGAAGGAAGAATAAGATCTCATTATAGAAAGCACAGTTCCTGGGGCTTCAGCATATGCTGTAGAAATCACCACCTTCCTTATCTTCTCCCCACCCACCCCACCTTCCTTCTCTTCTCCTAAAGCTTGCTAGATGATGTACATAAAGTCTAACTAGGTTTAATCAACTCCAGTGGTCAGGAAGCCAGGAAGAAGCCTCTTTGCTGCTCTGAGTGAATGGCCCTGGGTTTATGATTTATTTGTTGATTAATTGGATGCTTGGAGACAATTCCATTTCAATTACCCTATTGGCATGACAAGATATACAAAGGCTGCCAACGTCAATACATTAAGACTGAGTGCGCTGGGGCAGCAGCCAGGGTTCATGGCAGCGTGGTGTCATCTGGGCCATAGCCCACGGGCGGCTTAGAAAGCACTTTTGTCTGATTGCTTCCTTTCCCCTGGCTCTTGGGGAGGGAAGGTTCCTGCACCCCACGGGCAAGGGAGGCTGAAATCGAGGTGGTGTCTTTGGGACCCCCATCCCATCACCGTCTCAGCCAAGGTTCTCTAACAGAGGTCCATGGGCCAGCTGAAGTGAAAGCGGTCATTTGTCACACGGAGCTGAGTCCATTTTATGGGGCCCACGGGAGAGAAGGCCAGCTCCTGCCATTCGAGCACTAGAAACCGGAAATCAAGCCGGAACCAAGGATGGAAGGTGGCCCTGGGGTCCCTTCCCTGGTGTGCTTGCAGGTCTGCTCAGTCAAGTGCAACTCATTGTGGCCCCTTGGACGGCAGCCCACCAGGCTCCTCTATCCATGGGATTTCCCAGGCAAGAACACTGGAGTGCGGAGAAGGCAATGGCATCCCACTCCAGTACTCTTGCCTGGAAACTCCCATGGACGGAGGAGCCTGGTAGGCTGCAGTCCATGGAGTTGCTGAGTCAGACATGACTGAGCGACTTCCCTTTCACTTTTCACTTTCATGCATTGGAGAAGGAAATGGCAACCAACTCCAGTGTTCTTGCCTGGAGAATCCCAGGGATGACGGAGCCCAATGGGCTGCCATCTGTGTGGTCGAACAGAGTCAGACACGACTGAAGCGATTTAGTAGCAGCAGCAACACTGGAGTGGGTGGCCATTTCCCTCTCCAGGGGATCATCCTGAACCCATGATCAAACCTGCATTGGTAGGTGGATTCTTTACCACTGAGCCACCTGGGAGGTCCCTCCCTGGTGTATACGCCCTGCATAATTCACTCCCCTTGAGTGCAGGGAGAACCTGCACGCTTGATGGGGCTTCACTTCCATGATTAGGGTACAGTCAGTTGATGCTGAGTTCATTGAATGGGAGAGGATCCAGGTGGGCTTGACCAGATCAGATGAGCCCTCAAAAGGATCTGGGCCCTTCCTAAGAGTCTAGAAGCCTGAGAGGACCTAGAGAGGGGGCCATACGGCAAGGAACTGCAGGCAGCATCTAGGTGCTAAGAGCAGCCTCCGGCAAACAGCCTTCAGAAGAACAGGGCCTCAGCCCTACAGCTGCAAAGAACAGAATTCCGCCAGTAACTGCGTGATCCTGACAGAGGATCTGGAGTTCCAGAAAGACACACACCCCAGTGAATCCCTGATTTCAGTCTTAGGACACTCTGAGTAGAGAACCCAGTTTAGCCATGGCCAGACTTCTGACCCTCGGGAGCTGTGAGATTATAAATGTCTTATTTTTCTGGCTGTGCCATATGGCATGTGGGTTCTTAATTCCCTGCACTGCCAGCATTGGGAGCTTGAGGTCTTAACCTCTGGACCACCATGGAAGTCCCATAAATGTCTGTCTTTTAAATCATGAAGTCTGTGGCAATTCCTTACAGAGCAGCAGATAATGAACCCACAAAGCTTTCACAAAACAGCTGCTCCCCCAACCTGTCTCCCCTTGGAGCACGCTGATGTCTGTGTCTGCTTGTCCTGCACATCTGCTTTTTTGTTCTGTTCCTGTAGACCAGGTCTCTTTAGTTCTCTCTGTGCTCTGTGGATGAGGCCCACCCTACATCTCCCAGAAGGATTCACCCATTTGAAAAATATCTGCTAAGCAGCAACCGCACGTCAAGGCTTGTTCTCAGCTCCAGCCACAAGCCCTCCCTCTTTGAAACCTAGGTTCCAAAATCCAAGAGGGAGTGTGCATGGCCCAGTTTGATTCATTCAGTGACCAGGGTAGCAGGGTCACGCCGAGCCAGGTGTGGCTGCTACGGCCTCACCTATGGATGCTGCAGCAGCTCTGAAAGGCTGGGGTCATCGTGGGGGAGGTCATCACAGGCAGAGGGGCGGGGTGCTGGTTAATAAGCCACAAAGGGTCTTCTAGGGCAAGGATCAGCAAACACTTTCTGTAAAAGGCCAGATAGTAAATATTTTTCAGCCTTGAGGACCATATGGTGTTTGTCTAGTTACTCAACTCTGCTCTTACAGGGTGCAAGCAGCCTGAGACAATAAGCAAACAAGTGAGCATAGCTGTGTGCCAATAAAACTTTATTTACAAAACCAGGCAGTGGGCCATAGTTTATTGACACTTCTCCAAGAGTTAGGGTAAAAGTGAAGTCCTTCTTTCCAGAGCCCCTTGCTTCTAAGGGCAGGCGGGCAGAAAGTTAAAGCTAGAGGTGGCTAGTTGGTCAAGCCATGGGCCACTTAGCTTCTACTTGTGCTGTAGAAAGTCACCATAAACTTAGTGACTGAAAAGAACACCCTTTTATTGTTCTGTAGGTCAGATGTCCAGATGGGATTCTTTAAGGCAGGGGTCCCCAACCTTTGGGATCTAATGCCTGCTGATCTGAGGTGGAGTTGATGTAATAACAGTAGAAATAAAGTGCACAATAAACATGATCTCAAATCATCCTGAAAACATCCCCAAGCCCTGTCCGTGGAAAAATTATCTTCCATGAAACTGGTCTCTAGAGCCAAAAATTTTGGGGACTGCAGGTTTATGGGCTAAAATTCAAGTGTCAGCAAAGCTGTGATCTTCTGGAGGCTTGAGGGGAAGAATCTGTTTGCGTTTTCCAACTTTCGGAGGCTGCCTGCGTTCCTTTGCTCATGGCCCCTCCCTCCATCTTCAAAGTGCATCACTCCAGCTTCTGCTTCTCTCTTGGGATGCTGACTCTCCTGCCTCTTTCTTGGAAGGCCTCTTGTTATCACATCAGGCCCACTTGTATAATCCAGGGTAATCCTCCCATCTCAAGTTCCTTAATCAGCTCGGCAACATCTATGTTACCACGTTAAGGTAACATATTCAGAGGCTCCAGGAATTAGGACATGGATGTCTTTGGGGGGTCATTGTTCTGTCTACCATACCAGTGGGAGTGTTACAGCTACCTCCAAAATGTTCTCCTTTCCTCTACCTTAGGTGCCCTAGAGTCTGTTAATGGAGCAGCCAGAGCCTGTTCTAATCTAATGAAATCACATCACTCCTCTGCTCAGCCATCTAAGGATTTCTTAACTCCCTCAGAGTCCAAGTGCTTACAGTGGCCTCTAAACAGGTAAACAGGTAATAACGTTAATTGTTCAGGCTGAGCTTTTTTTTGTTCTTGGCTCAGCTGGGTCTTTGTTGCATTACACGGCTTCCCTTGTTATGGAGTGTGGGCTCTAGAGCTCACTGGCTCAGCAGTTGTGGCACACAGGCTTTCTAGTCATGGTGTGTGGGTTTATTTGCCCAAGCATATGGGATCTTATCTCCCCAACCAAGGATCGAACCCACATCCCCTGCATTGGAAGGCAGATTCTAACCGATAAACCCTAACTTTGGGCTATCACGGAAATCCCCAGGCTTGAGAGTAAAATGGGAAACCATTAATCTGGTATTTGAAGCTTATGCTGGGACTTGCCTTGGACATATCAGACTTGCCATCACCCTGCCGTGCTCCCTGCTCTTTCAGTGACCCTCCTGTGTTCCCCATTATTCCTCCAATACCTACAACACCCCGACACCATGTTGGAGTGCCCTGAGGTCTCAGGGTCTCCATGCTTTACCTCAGACATCCACACAGCTACAGCTCTCCCACCCCCTCACCTCCAAGCCTCTGCTTAAATAGCACTTCCTCAGTGAGACTATTCCAGAAACTCCCAACTTGAAGTTGCAACTTTTGCTTCCGCCACTCTCCCTGCCTGCAAGGTTTCCCCTCCCTAGCTCACCACCTTCTTGCCTACAAATGTGGTTAATGCACCTATGTCCTTAGTGACCTTCACTGGTCACAGCAAACACCCTCTTCCAACAACACAAGAGAAGACTCTACACATGGACATCACCAGATGGTCAACACCGAAATCAGACTGATTATATTCTCTGCAGCAAAAGATGGAGAAGCTCTATACAGTCAACAAAAACAAGACCAGGAGCGTTTGAGCTGAACTGAACTGAAACTGTTGAGCTCTTCCATAGTAACGTCAGCTCTTTGAAGTCAAGATCCTGTTCTGCCTTGTTCATCACATCCTCAGCACTTGGAATGGCAGCTGGCACACTGCTGGTGTTTGAGAAACATTTATGGAGTGAATGAATGAATGACATGGAGCTACAGCCACATCTCCTCTGATTCTGCAGCCTCAGTCTGTTCTGGAAAATGTATTTCAGACCATGGGAGTGAATATATCACTCCTCTTCCTTGACCATCCTGAGGTGAACACCAGAGCAAGCACCAAAACCACCTGGGAAGCTTGTTAAAAATATACGCTCCTGAGCCCCACCCCAGCCCCACCAGGCCAGGGGCCCAGGCATCTATAAGGGTCATTTTCTTTTTGGCTGTGCTGCACGGCTTCAGGGATCTTAGTTGCCCAACCAGGGGTTGAACCTGTGCCCGCTGCAGTGGAAGCACAGAGTCAGCCACTGGACCGTCAAGCAAGTCCCCAGGAGTCTCTCTCTCTCTCTCTATATATATATATATATATATATATATTCTTTAAATTTTTAAATGGATTTATTTTAATAGGCTAATTTCCCATAAAATGACTATCCTTACAAATATCACAAATCACAACTTAATCAATATTGTTTATATTGTATAATAATTAGAATATAGGAGAAATTGATCAAAACAATGCAACTAAAACTTTCAAAAATTCTCACTATTTTCTACATAGTTTCAAAGATAAACTCAGAAAAGGTGTTATTTTTTTCATAATTGGAAGTATGCCAATTAGGCAAAGAAAGGGGGGGGGGTTTGTTTTTTAACTATATGAAGTACAATGTAATTTCATGCTTAGTTAGCTCCTACAGTTGAGATCTTTCCACCTGGTTATATAATATTAAAAGTATCTCCTCTGGAGGGGAGTTTGGAAGAGAATGGAAATATGTATATGTATATATATGGCTGAGTCTCTTTTCTGTCCACCTGAAACTATCACATTGTTAATCAGCTATAAGTAAGTAAGTGTTAATCACTCAGTCCAGTCCAACTCTTTGCGATCCAGTGGACTCTAGCCTGCCAGGCTCCTCTGTCCATGGAATTCTCCAGGCAAGAACACTGGAGTGGGTTGCCATTCCCTTCTCCAGGGGATCTTTCTGACCCAGGGATTGAACCCAGGTCTCCTGCATTGCAGGAGTGTTCTTTACCATCTGAGCCACTTGGAAAGTGCAATTGGCTATACTCCAATACAAAATAAAGTTTTTTGTTTTTTTTTTAAAGTACCTCCCCTGTCGCAGTTTTAGGCACACAGAAGTCTGAGAATACTGGTTCAGAGGAAGCACACACCCTCTATACCTCCACCGCTACCTATCTCCTGAGCCTGTGGACAATTTCCAGTCATATGCTGACCTCATTTACCCTTTGGAAGTAAGAAAGCCAACAACCACTGCCCGCAAATGAGCAGATGGGCTTGGGATTTCAGCTGGCCCATCTTGTCTCCAGATGGCATTCTCACTGGATGCTCCAAAACTTTCGTCCTCAGGGCAGTGGGAGGGGAGGCGCCTACCTGCAGGGGCGCCATGTCCCTGCCCCCACCTCATGCTTTTCTTTTTCTAAGGCCACAGGTGGAGACCACCGCCACTCAAGCTCGAGTCTTACAAATCACAAAGTGCCTGGAACAGCAAGTAGTTATTTCACAGCCAGTTCCCTTTACAATGTATCAAACCCAGAGTGAGAGAAGAAGCATGCTCTTAAAATTGTTGCCGTTTCTCCTTTTTTGGTGCAAAAGTGGCTGTTACCCAGTGTGCTGCTTTGGAAATCCGGAACAGGTGGTAGGGATAATGGAAAACGTCTGATAAGTAGCTTGCCCGTCTCCCGCTGCTTCTCCCTGCAGCAGCCGGCTGATGTTTGGGTATTTGGATCTCGATCTGGGGGCCCGCCATGCAAAAATGGGTCACGAGGTGTGCTGGGGTTTGGCGTGTTATCTCAGAGACTGACTGCTTTGAAAGCTTTAATACCTGGGCCTTGTGGTCAGTGGGTGGCCTTGGGGTCCAGCCCAAGCACTCAGTGTGGGGAAAACCTCGGTGGGGCTGGCCAGAAGTTAATCCCATTCCTCTCCTGTGTTCCCTTAAAAAATAAGTGCCTCTCTGCAGACACCAGCATGACCTGTTCCACATCATAAAAGCCGAGATGTGCATCTTCACACCTACTACTTTTCTGATGTTTCAGGCCTCAGGAACTTTATGACCTACATGGAAATTGGGGAACCGAACAGAACGGCATGGAGGCATAGAGAGAAGAGGCAGAAGGCAGTAGTGGTGCATCTAACCCCAGACAGGGAGATGCTCTGGACACACAGCCAGGCCAGGTTGCCCGGAAGGAGGGTGGGCATACTCTGGAAGCTGCCCATCACACACAATGAGAGCTACCACTGGTGGGCATGCACCAGGCACGTCCTCAGCACTTCCCATGCCCCACCGCATGCACTGCAATGAAATAAGCCTTTGCTATTCAAAGTGCAGCCCCTGGACCAGCCCTATCATCATCACCTGGGAGACCATTAGAAATGCTTCATGGACATCCTTGGTGGTACAGTAGATAAGAGTGAGCCAGCCAATGCAGGGGACACAGGTTCAATCCCCGGTTCAGGAAGATTCCACATGATGCAGAACAAGTAAGCCAGTACCCCACAGCTACGGAGCCCACGTGCTGCAGCTACTGAGGCCCGTGTGCCTGGAGCCTGTGCTCTGCAGCGAGAGAAGTCATTGCAATGAGAAGCCTGTGCACCGCAACGAGGAGTAGCCCCGTCGCTGCAACTAGAGAAAGCCTGCGCGCAGCAGTGAAGACTCACACAGCCAAAACTGAAAATATATAAATAAATACGTATTGTTTAATTACCTTTATTTTTAATTGAAGGATAATTGCTTTACAGTATTGTGTCGGTTTCTGTCAAGCATCAACATGAATCAGCCATAAGTATACCTATGTCTCCTCCCTCTTGAGTATCTCTTCCACCTCCCTCCCCATCTCGCCCCTCTAAGTTGTTACAGAACCCCGTTTGAGTTCCCTGAGTCATAAAGCAAATTCCTATTGGCTCTCTGTTTTACATATGGTGACGTATGGTTCCATGTTATTCTCTCCCTTCGTCCTACCCTCTCCTTCCTCCAACACCCCCCCCACCCCGTGTCCATACATCTGTTCTCTGTGTCTCCATTGTTGTCCTGCAAATAGGTTCATCAGTACTGTCTTTCTAGATCCCATACATATGTGTGTGTGAGTATAGTATAAAAAAAGAAAAGAAATGCAGAAATCCAACATCCTCCGCAGTCCAGCTGAGCCTTAACCTGTGGCTTAGCAAGATCCCTGAGTGGTTCTGCTGCACCTAACAGTTTGAGAAGCACTGAGTCAGGTGCTATTTTATCCTCATTCTAGAGGTGAGGCGGCAGAGACATTACTTTGCTACAAAGGTCCATATAGTCAAAGTTATGGTTTTTCCAGTAGTCATGTATGGATGTGAAAGCTGGACAGTAAAAAAGGCTGAGCACCGAAGAAGTGATGCCTTTGAACCTTGATGGTGAAGAAGATTCTTGAGAGTCCCTTGGATAGCAAGGAGATCAAACCAATCAATACTAAAGGAAATCAATCCTGAATATGCACTGAAGGATGGATGCTGAAGCTGAAGCTCCAATACTTTGACCAACTGATGCAAAGAGCTGACTCACTTGTAAAGACTCTGACATGCTGGGAAACATTGAAGGCAAGAGGAGAAGAGGGCGACAGAGGATGAGAGGATTGGACGGCATCACTGTCTCAATGGACATGGATTTGCGCAAACTCCAGGAGAAAGTGAAGGACAGGGAAGCCTGGCCTGCTGCAGTCCATGGGGTTGCAAAGAGTTGGACATAACTGAGCCACTGAACTACAAAGAGGGGAGGAAGTTGAGAAAGGCCGGAGGGGTGAGGTTAGGACTTGAACTCGAATATTCTGACCATGATTCTAAAGTGCTCCCCTGAGAGGGGGGAATGCTTGAGTTGAGCAGGTGTTGAGAGGAAGGGCACTCTGGGCAGAGGGAACAGCAGAACCAAGGCAGAAGCTGCATATGGCCCTGTTTGGGCTGCAAAGTGAGCAAGGAGAAGGTCCCATCTGGAGAGATCAGCAGGGGTCAGGCCCCCAGAGAGGTTGTTAAATACCGCTCCGATATCTCAGGCTACTATTTCCCCTGAGATCCCACCATGAACATCAAATTTGTTGTTGTTGAGTCTCTAAGTCATGTCCGACTCTTTGTGACCCCACAGACTGCAGCATGCCACGCTTCCCTGTCCTTCACTATCTCCTGGAGTTTGCTCAAATTCATGTCCATTAAGTCAGTGATGCCATCCAACCATCTCATCCTCTGTTGTCCCCTTTTCCTCCTGCCTTCAATCTTTCCCAGCATCAGGGTCTTTTCCAATGAGTTGGCTCTTTGCATCAGGTGGCCAAAATATTGGAGCTTCAGCTTCAGCATCAGTCCTTCCACTGAATATCCAGGATTGATTTCCTTTAGGATTGACTGGTTTGATCTCCTTGCTGTTTAAAGGACTCTCAAGAGTCTTCTTCAGCACCACAGTTTGAAAGCATCAATTCTTCAGCGCTCAGCTTTCCTTATGGTCCAACTCTCATATCCATACATAACTTCTGGAAAAACTCCAGCTTTGACTACACAGACCTTTGTCGGCAAAGTGATATCTCTGCTTTTTAATACACTGTCTAGGTTTGTCATAGCTTTTCTACCAAGGAGCAAGCATCTTTTAATTTTGTCAAATAGGTCCTGGGAAAACATGGGACCCTCCTGCCCCAAGGCTTGGAGAAGCGCTCCTATGCTGAATCTCCCAAAACTCTTGTGCATTCGTGCAAGAAGGGTCATTTGGACATCTCACAAGGAACACTGAGCCGACCTGGAAGGCTGCAAGGTTCCACCTGCTGTCATGTGGCTGCTTTTCTGCAGTCATTAAAGCAATGATAGGTCAGGTGCTGCAGAGGGGGCTGGCAGATTTGAAAATCAACCCAGCAAAGTGGTGGAGTGGGAAAGACCTCCTCAGTCTCCATTTCACTGAGTTCAAACTCAGGGTCGTGTATCTGAAACAAACACCATTTTCTCTGCATCAGCAAAGCTTCTCTGGGACACGTCTCATCTTGCTTTTTCATCTTAACTCCAGAGCAAAGGCTGTTGGGAACATGCACCAGCCAATCAGGAATCACTTCAACTGCTTAGTCACCCATGCCCAGTGCAGCGGGGTGGAAAGCCCCTTGGATGGAAAGCCTGGGGCTGAAATCAGAGCTGATTTGTGGCAGCGGATCTTGAGAAAAAATCTTAACAGCAAGTGTTAAATACTCAAGTTGCTTGTCTTCCCAGAAAGTGGTCTTTCAACTCTGAACCCCCGTGGGGCTGTTTGGAGCTACATTTTGAAAGAGAGGGCTGCGGCTTTTTCCCAAATCTCATGGTCACTCTTCCACCCCTCCTTGAACATACAGTAAGGCAAGAAGGTATGCTTCCATTTCCCTGCTCATTCAGAAACTGAGAAAATTAATTCACAGAGGACACTGGGTGTGCCTTAGGGCAGAGCTGCCAAATTTTCTCAGCTCCTGGCACGCTTAGAGTCTTGGTGATCTTTTCACGGCACCCATGGGCCAAACGAACCCACACAAGCTTTAGCAGTGACAACCAGAAGCTTAATAAGCATTTATTTTCTAAACAATGGTCAGATGAAAAAAATTATACACAGACTTTGAAGGCAGAAACGGTAGTTTTGTATTATTCTTAAATTATCACAAGTGCGCATCAAAGGAATGTGTGTGCCTGTTGAGCACCGCAGAGCTCCTCCAACCTCGAGCTCACACGGGGCTCCACCAGTCAGTTCCGGTTCCATACTCATCTTGTTGGTATTTGCTTTTGATCAAAGTGACTGTCAAACTCCAGCTTCACAAAGAAGGGAAGTCATCAAAAGGAACGTAGCTGAATCCACTGTGACAGCTACTATCTTGACCTGGCAGCTCACTCAGTGTCCAACAGGGGTCGTTATGTTTACTTTGAAAACTGTAACTATCACACACACCCTAGAGACTTCACCTTGGTACCCCCAGGGTGACTCGCTGCACGGTTTGGGAACCATGACCTGCCAAAGCCTGCCATTTAATAAGTACTCACCATGGGCTTTGTGTACATGATTTCATCAAATGCTCATAACCACCCATGAGGTCAGTACTATAATCATCCCCTTTTGCAGATGAGGAAACTGATATTCAAAGAGATTAAAGGACTTGCCCAAGATCACCAGGCAGAGCTGGGACTCACACTCAGGCCCACGTGGAGCCAGAGCCCATGCTCTTCACCTTCCCAAACCCATCACTGCCCACAGATGTGGCTTCAAGTCCAGGCTCTGCTCCTCACTAGCTGTGTGGCTTTAGGCAAATTTCTCAGTCTCTCTGGTCTTTGAGTCCACATCTGCTGTTTGCACATCTCAGGGAGCTATCGTTCAAATAGACAGTCTTTATGACAGGGGATATAGGATACACAAAAAAGGCTCAGCACTAACCCAGAAGCAAACCCTCCTTGGAAGAGAAAAGGAAAAGGGGAGCAGAAGAGAGAGAGAAGGCGAGAGGAAAGACCTGCCAAGCGCAGGTCCTAGAGCAAGACTTTCAGGCCCGTGAAGACATCCCGGGACTTGGGACCCAGCACCCTCAGTCTGCAGCTCAGCCAAGTTGCCTCAGGCATCTTGACCATTGCCTGCAGCTGACAATGGTAAGGATGATTTTATTTACAAAAAAAAAAAAAAAATCCAGCTCAATATGAGTGCTGCTTGATTAAGACTTTTGGTCATAATTGCTTAAAATAATAATAAAACCCTACTGGACTCTTTAATTACTCAGCAGTTTTTCTTCTTTTCTTAAGGCATTTCCATTCGTTCTTGACAGGATTGTAAAGTATTTATCAGTGCTAATGATGCAGCCCTCCAGAGTCCCATTTCATCAAAAGGGAAATTGTGAAGAAATATATTTCCTATGCTACAATACATCACAAAGGAAAGTAAACAGAAAAATAGCCAAGGCCTTCTCCCTGGCTAATGGGATGTCACCTGCTGGGGTCTTGGATCCACTAGTCCTGAGCATCTGGGTTCCCTGCTACACCCACATGGGCATCAGAGCGCCCACATACACGTGGAAGAGGCCGCCATCTTGGAGGGACTGAAGATGAGATCAGAGACACCCAGGTCCCAGGTCGAGCTTCTGATAACGTATTATTGAATACAGAGGGAATGTTCTCCCCGAGGTCTGAGATAGCATCAGTCCCTCTGGGCTCTGATAATCAGGAAGAGAGGTGGATACTTGCACGGGAACATCTAAGGACCTTACCTCCTGAATGCTTTGTCTATAAGGATAAAGTTATACAGCAGCTGGTCAGAAAAGGTAGTGTGACATAGTGTTCAAGAGCATGGACTTTGGCTTCTGCCTGCCTGCGTGTGAGTTTTAGTTCTGCTCTTTTCTAGCTAGTGATCTGAGGCAGACCACAGGAAACTCTCTGCCTCTGTTTCGCCACTGGGAAAATGGGTATTATAAGAATACATGTCTGGAGCTCTACTCAGAGTGGTACTCTGTAATGACCTATATGGGAATAGACGTAAAAAAAGTGTATAGATCTATGTCTAACCGATTCACTTTGCTGTACACCTGAAACTAACACAACACTGAAAAACAACTATATTCCAATAAAAAGTAATTTCAAAAAGAGCACATGTCCTTGGATTGCTATGAGGGTTAAACAAGTTAAAATATAGGGAAAATACATAGGAAGAGCCCAATATGTCAGTGAATAAATGCAAGCCATTCTGATAAAATGGTCTTTTGTGAGAGGAGCCAGCAGACTCTGCAAATCCAGATGGTAAATATTTTGGACTTTGCAGCCAACACAAGGTTTCCATCAGAACTACTATACAGAAGAAAATGAAGGTGACTTCATTCCAGTGCAGGTTTATTTTTGGATACTGAAATTTGATTTTCACATAGAATTTTCACATGCCATGAAATAGTCACATGTACTCTTTTGGGCTTTCCTAACCATCTAAAAATGTAATCACCGTTCAGGGCTGCAGCCTGGCAGGGTCACAGAGTCGGACACAACTTAGCGATGGAACAATGACAACAAATGTGTGCTCACAGACCATTCAAAAATAGTAAACGGGTAGTTTCCCAACTCTGCTTTAGGATCTTAAATGTTATATTTACAGTCAGTTAAATCTTTTGCCTGAAACATGCTCCCTTTTCTTTTGTTCTTCACTTAGAGCCAGTGACTCCTCCAAAAGAAAATATTGGGGACATACATGGAGTAGGTCCTGCTTCTAAGGGTGAAATCTTTACCAACAGAGTTGGGTTCATGAGCCAAAATAAGGGTCTGAATTCACACATCTTCCAATTTCAGAATTCTCAGTTCCTGCTCTGAAGATCTTGATAGGGAGGGAGGGGATTATTCTATAGACCACATGCTTAATACAACATCTCCCCAAACCCATTAGGAGCTCCCATAAAAGCATGCAGTGGAACCGATGAGCGTGAGAGAGAAAAAGGCAGTTTGCAGTGCTGGCTGGGGAAAAGGCAGGGGGCTTTACAGGGCTATTTGCTCCGTGGTGCAGGGTCTGGGTTAAGTCCCCAGTTTCCTTATAGATACTCAGTAGGTCAGTTATTTTGGAAGAAATGTGACCAGATGGAGGGAGCCACTAAGTCTGCTGGGTCACTGTGGGGACGAAGAAAGCCTGGTCTCTCCCCCATCTCTTTGCTGCCCTATGTGACCTTCAAAGGCCCTGCTGCTGCTGCTGCTAAGTCACCTCAGTCGTGTCCGACGCCATGTGACCCCAGAGACAGCAGCCCACCAGGCTCCCCCGTCCCTGGGATTCTCCAGGCAAGAACACTGGAGTGGGTTGCCATTTCCTTCTCCAATGCATGAAAGTAAAAAGTGAAAGTGAAGTCGCTCAGTTGTGTCCGACTCTTAGCGACCCCATGGACTGTAGCCCACCAGGCTCCTCCGCCCATGGGATTTTCCAGGCAGGAGAACTGGAATGGGGTGCCACTGCCTTCTCCATCAAAGGCCCTAGGCAATGCATATATATACACTACCATGTGTAAAATGGATAGCTAGGGGGAAGCTGCTGTCTAACACAGGGAGCTCAGCTTGGCGCTCTTAGAGGGGTAGGATGGGGGTGTGGAGGGAGGCTCGAGAGGGAGGGGCTACGTGTATACACATAGCTGACTTACACTGTCATACAGCAGAAATCAACACAACATTGTAAAACAATTATACTCCAGTAAAAAATAAAATTAAAAACCCCAAAGACCCTAGTCATGTCCACAGGTCCCAGCACGTGCAGCAAGAGTGCCTCTTGCCCACCCTGACCCTGTGCTGGAGAAAGCAGGGCAGAGGATGGACGGGAAAGCTTGTGAGCAGT
Organism: Cephalophus harveyi; assembly: GCA_006410635.1. Classification (NCBI taxonomy): domain Eukaryota; kingdom Metazoa; phylum Chordata; class Mammalia; order Artiodactyla; family Bovidae; genus Cephalophus; species Cephalophus harveyi. Next base: position 168,233 of record SJYT01017246.1, on the reverse strand, counting down.
GCTGGGGTTCATGCAGGGGGCCACTCTCCATCTGTCACCTAGAAGGGACATTAGAAACAGCCATCCAATCACTGTCTGAGGATAACAGAACAAACGACTTTTGGAAGGTTCTAAAACTGCCTATTGGTAATCCAAAAGAAGATCTTATTGATCTTAAATGTGGGCCAAATGCACATTTATTCATATAATCGTTACAAATAACTTTATAAGATAGGGACTATTATAGCCCATTTTACAGATGAGGACACTGAGGTTTATACAACTTGTGTATGTGTGTGTGTGTACCATATGCTCAGTCATGTCCAACTCTCTGTGACCCCATGGACTGTAGCCCACCAGGCTCCTCTGCTCATGGAATGTTCCAGGCAAGAATATTGGAGTGGGTTGCCATTTCCTCCTCCAGGGGATCTTCCTGACCCAGAGTCTCTTGTGTTTCCTCCATTGGCAGGCAGATTCTTTACTACACTAGCGCCACCTTCAACAGCTTAAGGAATTTGTTCAGGGTCATATAGTTTGTAAGCCCCAGAAGCAGGATTTGTGACTTGTGACTCTCTGAGCCCCAGCTCTGTGTCCTGAAGCATCAGGCTAGCCAGCCACACTCAGGTGTGGGTTCAAGACCTCTGCAAATGCAGTGTTACTGCAAATGAAAAGGCTTCAAACACAGGAAGCCAAGCATCTTGACATTCAGCAGTTATAGGAACTGGCTGCATTAGAATCATCTTGGGGCAGGGGGAAATATGTTAACGTGCAGGTTCCTGGGCCTCATCTTTGATGCCCCGAGTCAGCATCTCCAGGAATCTGAATTTTAACAAGCACCCAGATGATGCTGAAGATCACCGTGCTAAGCCAGTCAGGTTTTACCAACTTAGTTCAGAATTATTCATCCAGAGAATTTATCAAGAGGGGTCTGGAGCACCAGGAAGCAAACTGACTCCAGAAGCCTGGGTTCAAGTTCAAGGCTTATATTTTGTTCCCCTCTGGATCTGCATCCCCCTGCCCAGTGCTGGGTTATCCCACTGACAGGCCAAGCATGAAAAGGAGGAAGAACATTTTGGGGAAAATCCAATGAGATATATGTATATATGTACATAATAACTTAATTTTTAAAGACACAGGGAAAAATGATGTCATTTAAAAACATTTTTAATTGGAGTGCAATTGCTGTATCATGTGGTGAAACAGTGATATGTATACATATATCCCCTCCCTTTGGAGCCTCCCTCCCACCTCACTCCCATCCCTCCCCTCGAGGTCATCACAGAGTGCCAAGCCCTGCAGCAGCTTCCTGCTGACCGTGTGTTCCACACATGGTGGTGTATATATGTCAAAGCTACTCTCTCAATTTGTCCCAGCCTCTTCTTTCCCCACTGTGTCTGCAAGTCTATTCTCTGTGTCTGTGTCTCTAAATAGGTTCATCAGAACCATTTTTCCAGATTCCATACATATGCTTTAATAAATGATATTTGTTTTTCTGACTTACTTCACCCTGTATTACAGACTTTAGGTTCATCCATATCGTTACATGGAGAAGGAAATGGCACCCCACTCCAGGATTCTTGCCTGGAGAATCCCAGGGACAGAGGAGTCTGGTGGGCTGCCGTCTCTGGGGTCACACAGAGTCGGACACGACTGATGCGACTTAGCAGCAGCAGCATATCATTACAAATGACCCAATTTCATCCCTTTTATGGCTGAGTAATATTCCTTCATATGCATGTACCACAACTTCTTTATTCACTCATCTGCTGAGGACACCTAGGCTGTTTCCATCCCCCAGCTATTGTAAATAGTGCTGCAATAAACACTGGTGTACATGTGTCTTTTTGAATTATGGCTTTCTTAGGGTATATGCCCAGGAGTGGGACTGCAGGGTAAAAACCATGTCATTCTGTTTGATGTTCTCACACGTTTTGTGGCTTATGTCCAACACCAGTTTTATGGGAGTGCATGCATGCTAAGTCTCTTCAGTTGTGTTCAACTTTTTGTGACCCCATGGACTGTAGCCCACCAGGCTCCTCTGTCCATGGGATTCTCCAGGCAGGAATACTGGAGTGGATTGCCATGCCCTCCTCCAGGGTATCTTCTGGACCCAGGGATTGAACCCGCTCCATCTCTTACGTTTCCTGTGTTGGCAGGTGGGTACTTTATGACTGGTGTTATCTGGGATGCCCCTTTTTTTGGAAGTAACACTTGCAAATGTGCAAACCACAGCTCAGAGCACAGCATCTGGAGCTGGGGGCCAGAGTCTGAACACTGGTGCCACCACTTAACAGCAGGGTGACCTTGGACAGGCAACTCCACCAATCTGTACCTACCAGGGTTGCTTACAGGATTGAAGGAGTTAAACTCAGTCTGAGGTGCTCAGGTCTGAGTGCTCATCAAGATCACCTGGAGAGCTGACCTGTCAAGTCTGGGATGGAGCCTGGGCATCTGCATTTCCCCAAGTTCCCTGGTGATGCTGCTGCTGGTCTAGGGACCGAACTTTGAGACCTACAAACAGAGGTAAGCAGTTAAAGCAGTGTGTGACCCTTAAGTACTGCAAAGCGTTTATTGCTTTTGCTCTGTTCTATGTGTGTGCTAAGTCACTCAGTCACGTCCAGCTCTTTGCTACCCCATGGACTGTAGCTCGCCAGGCTCCTCTGTCCATGAGATTCTCCAGACATAGCGAATGGAAATTCATGGAATGGACTGCCATGCCCTTCTCCACAGGATCTTCCCAACTCAGGGATCGAACCCGCATCTCCTGTGTCTCCTGCATTGGCAGGCAGGTTCTTTACTGCTGGCGCCACCTGGGAAGTAATTCTTCTATGTAAGTGTGCGGTGCCATAATCTTTGTAGGGCTCACAGGTGCTTTTTCTTCTTTTTTCTTTTATACTTTTCCAAAGAGTATTTATTGTTTGTTAAGTCATGATTCAGGATCCCAGGGCAGGGATCCATCAGCCCCACGACGCCATCAACATCCTAGGAGAAGGAAGTGGGACAGAGAAGATGTAGGGCGAGGCCAGATCAGATATTCCCAGAAACGTGCCTTCTGCCTGGGGATCATCCTGGCTGACACCTGCGTAGTTTTGCCAGCAGTTCTGGGCTTAGTTCTGGATGGGGAAGCAGCTGCCAAAGTGACAGTTAGGAGGTCTTGATTCTGGTCTTGATGTTTTCAGCCACAGTGCTGACTCTTCCAGATGCCCCCAAAGCAGCTCCAGCTCAACTTCGTGGGGCTCACAGCTTCTAAAGGTCCTTAGACAGCCCAGCCTGGCCCAGCCCAGCCTCTGCCCACCAGACAGACACTCGTGGAAGAGCGACTACGGACAGCATCCATCCTCTGGTGGCTCAGGAAGGGCGATCAAGACTGAGGGAGATGCCGAGAGTCCTGGGGAAAATTTGCACATCTGTGGAGATGCTGGGAACACATCTCCCAGGGGACGCCTCTTCCTGGCGGAAAGTGGGGACCCCCTGGTGATGAGAGTCTCCACCAGCCTGCACGGACCCCACGGACCCCATCCTCCAGCTCTCCTGGTGTTTGTGCAGATGGAGGTCCATCTGCTTCTGCCAAGAACCAGCTGTCTGTGCCCTGCTGGGAGCTGCCTTCTCCACAAGAGCCCAGGTACCTCCATAGCAAGGGCTTGTCACAGGCCTTCCTAGTCCCCGTGGGAGGCCTTGCTTAGGGAACAAAGCCACCGGAAGCCTCACTCATCAAGCCAGTGGCAGGGGAAGTGAATAGGCTGGCATTCAGAACCTCCTCCTGCGTAGGCCCCACCTGCTTGAATGTTTAGACAACCCGCACAATGCTTAGGGCAGCTTGGACGCTCCTCAGAATCTGTTGATCAGCTTTGGGTCTGTCCAATTCCCTCCCTTGAATAAGTGAAAGTGAAAGTGTTAGTCACTCAGTCATGTCTGACTCTTTGTGACCCCATGGACTGTAGTCTGCCAGGCTCCTCTGTCTGTGGAATTCTCCAGGCAAGAATACTGGAGTGGGTAGTCATTCCCTTTGCCAGGGGATCTTCCTGACCCAGGGATCGAACCCAGGCCTCCTGCACTGCTGGCAAATTCTTTACCATCTGAGCCAGCGTAATACCTTAGAGCTTCAGCATTCAAAGAGTGCTCCAGGGACCAGCAGCATTGGCATCAGGAGAAGCATGTTTGAAATGCAGATTCTCAGCCATCCCAGACTTGCTGAATCAGAATCTGCCTTTTAGCAAGATTCTCAGGTAGTGTGCGTGGCTGTTCCAGTTTGAGAAGTGCTGAGCTAAGCCACACACCAGGGATGGCAGCCATGAACAACTAGGGGTTGAATCTTGGCTCCCCAACTTGGTAACTGGGTAATTAGTGTGAGTAATCTCCTTATGCTCTCTGAGCCTCAGTCTCCTCATCTGTAAAATGGGAATGATAGTAACACAGCAGCTATGAGGCTTAACTCATTCCTGTACCAAATATTTGCTTGCCCACTAGGTGCCAGGAACTATGAGAGATATTGGAGATACAACAGGAAGGGGGAAAAAAAAAAAAAAAGACAGCCTCCTCCCTCATGGAACTTATGGTTAATTATGGGAAATGCTGAAGAATTACACAAGCAAATGACAACCTGCATTTGCAGTAATTACCAAACAGGAGAGGTACAGAGTGTCATGAAGCGCCTGGAGATGGGGGTCCTGATGGAGTGGGGTCTGCACTGACACATAATGAAGAGCAGGTGAAGGTGAGGAAGCAGAAGAATGTTTTAGCTTGGTAAATAAAAGCACCAGGCATGCAGTAGGTGCCCAGCAAGGAAAGGTGTATTAGTTATCTATAGCTGCGTAACAAATTTCCCCCCTCCCCAACCCCAAACTGCTCTGTATTTAGAGTTAAAACTGGGTGCGCAGTTATCTTCTCTTCTTTGGTAAATTATAAGTTCAGTGAAGGGAGAAGCCTTGTTTGTATTTTTTCCCTTTTTGCAGTCATCTTCTATGTGCCTTGTACAAACAGGGACTCAATAAACACTTCTGGATTAGCTTTTTATGTGTCCCCAGGCTTCCTGGTCATTTTCTCATTCCTAACGAAGGCATAGGATGCTGGGGAGCTGGGCAATGGCCCTGACTTCTTACCAACTTGACAGGGGAGGTGAAAATTGATGAAGCCAAGTGAGGAAGGACAGAAGGGAGTTTTCAAAGTAATTGGAGAAACTAGACAGACCATGGAAGAATTATAAACAGAAAGCCCAATTCCACTGCAGCCCATCAATGCTCAAGGGACAGCACATGGAAGGGAGGAGGAGAGAAAGCCAAAAGACCTGGCTGGAAACAAATTCGTTTTAATGGGACATTTCAGTTCTGGAGAAAAAGGGGAACAGCAAGTAGAAATAACAGCCCAGGCAACAAATATATGGAAGGATCATCCAGTGACAAAATGGGGCAGAAAGAACCAGAAGAGCAATTGGTTTAATTTTTCAGATTAATTGTGAGTAGTCAATAATGTGACTCATTCGGGGACCCGGAGGCGTCTCAACTATGCTGAGTAATCTACTTAGGTTGGTAATTATTGTTTGCATTCAAGGAATTAAGGCCACAAAAAGGTGGTTTAGAGAAAGCCCCACAGAGCTGGGGGACTGTAATCTCAGCTTCCCACAGCACATCTGCGCCCTGGAGTGAGGCATCGATAGTGTGGTTACTATGTAGCTACGAGAAGAAAAAGAATCTTTCTTTCATTTCTTGATTTGCAGCTGATTCTTTGCCAATTCCCAAGAATTCACTTTTCCCCCTATCTCATTTTTATTAAAATTCAAAAACAGCTTGGGGGATTTAAAAAGTACAAAAACTAACAAATAAGAAACTAATAAATGCATACTCTCACCATCCAGAATGAATTTCAGTTAATTTCTTGCCCTGTGTGCTTTCTTTGTTTGTGGCTTTTAAGAAAAAAAAAAAAACAAAACCCAAAAACACACTTTTTTTTTTTTTTTTTGTAAACATGAAACAGACTCCTTTTAAAGAAATCACCGAGTGCAGAAAATTGCAGAGATGAAAGTGTAAAGATTATGCCCCATTCTACCATATTTACTGGATGTTATTGCAAACATCTTTCTACACTCCCTGTGTGTGGAAACTTCGTGAGGGCAGGGGTGTTGGTCTACTTCGATCACCCTGGATTCCCATTCCTACAAGAGTGTCTGGCAAACAGGAGGTGCCCATCAAAGATTATGCCCCATTCTACCATATTTACTGGATGTTATTGCAAACATCTTTCTACACTCCCTGTGTGTGGAAACTTCGTGAGGGCAGGGGTGTTGGTCTACTTCGATCACCCTGGATTCCCATTCCTACAAGAGTGTCTGGCAAACAGGAGGTGCCCAGTGAAGTATCTGTTAAAAGACTGGCTGAGTGGACACACTGTCAGATGAGTCATGGCATTAGTACAAGAAAACCACCATTCAGGAATACACACCACGCTCTGCCTGTGGTTCTAAATTCACTGCCTGCCTCCCTAGCCCCATCCCGCGACGTTCACCCCTGGGGGCCCATGAGCCCTAGTGGGAAAGCAGAGATGGGTCCAAAGGAGTAAGGGTGGGATTGATAGGGACAGGTTGGGGGCTATTTACAATAGCCTTTTTGTAGCAGGCAGTAGAGTCTGGATGTTCCACTTCATTCCCCAACATGGCATAAATTGTTCTTGTTGTCTTAAGTTGTGTCCTACTCTTTTGTGATCCCAGGGACTGTAGCCCACCAGGCTTTTCTGTCCATGGGATTCTCCAGGCAAGAATATTGGCGTGGGTTCCCAATTCCTTCTCCAGGGGATCTTCCCAACCCAGGGACTGAACCCACATCTCCCGCCTTGGCAGGTAGATTCTTTACCACTGAGCCATCGGGGAAGTCCTGGCATACAGACACATGATAATATTTGTACAGTTCATTGATATAGAACTGATGAGGCCCTACGAGGCCAAGGTCATGTCAGCCAGCTTGGCCCAACTCTGCCTGCTGCCCGCTGAAGACACTGACAGTTTGGTGTACCTGCAACTCCTTCACAGACCTCGGTCATAGGCAAGCAGTTCTGGTGGATGCATTTTAAGGCAGGGCTCAGATGAGAGTGTAAGAAGGTCACTCTGGGGACAGTGTGGAGGCACACAGCAGGAAGGGAGGCTTAGAGGTTCAGATTAGGGTCTTGTTGCAATAGTTTAGCATCAGAGGAGGTAACCCTCATCAGTGGCAGGGCAGCAAGGTCAGGAGGAGGAAATGGATATGTTTAAATGATGCCTGGGATTTGCTTCAACTTTACAGAGGACCAGGAGCTGGGGAGGGGGGTTCTAGGTCTGGATGGACTCCAGGACTGGCCAAAGGTTAATGGTTACTGGGGTTGGGTGATCAGTATGTGAATCTTTCACTAGGCTGTATATGTCCCTGCATGTTAAAAATTCTCTTCAATGGAGAGTTAAAGAGACAGAGAGACACAAAGTAGCTTTCTGCTATAGATACTTTGTTGTTGCTATAGAAAAAAGATATGCTCATTGGGAAAAGAGCTTCAGCAATCTAGATGTACAGGTTGTAAAAAGTATCAATTGCAATGTACAAATATCTATCTGGATGTATAACTTCAACTTTTAATTTTGTATTGGGGTATAGCCATGAACTCAAGTGGGCCTTAGGAAGCATCACTATGAACAAAGCTAGTGGAGGTGATGGAATTCCAGTTGAGCTATTTCAAATCCTAAAAGATGATGCTGTTAAAGTGCTGCACTCAATATGCCAGCAAATTTGGAAAACTCAGCAGTGGCCACAGGCCTGGAAAAGGTCAGTTTTCATTCCAATCCCAAAGAAAGGCAATGCCAAAGAATGCTCAAACTACTGCACAATTGCACTCATTAAGAAAGCTGAGCACCAAAGAACTGATGCTTTTGAATTGTGGTGTTGGAGAAGACTCTTGAGAGTCTCTTGGGCTGCAAGGAGATCAGACTAGTCAATCCTAAAAGAAATCAATGCTGAATATTCATTGGAAGGACTGATGCTGAAGCTAAAACTCCAATACTTTGGCCACCTGATAGGAAGAACTGACTCACTGGAAAAGACCCTGATGCTGGGAAAGACTGAAGGCAGGGGGAGAAAGGGACAACAATGGATGAGATGGTTGGATGGCATCACTGACTCAATGGACATGAGTTTGAACAAGCTCTGGGAGTTGGTGATGGACAGGGTAGCTTGGAGTGCTGCAGTCCATGGGATCGCAAAGAGTCGGGCATGACTGAGAGACTGAACTGAATTGATAGATGATTATCAAACAATGTTATGATAGTTTCAGGTGAACAGTGAAGGGACTAAGCCATACATATACATGTATCCTTTCTCCCCCAAGCTGTCCTCCCATCCAGGCTGCCATATGACACTGAGGAGGGCTCCCTGTGCCATACAGTAGGTCCTTGTTGGTTATCCATTTTAAATGTAGCAGTGTGTACATGTCCATCCCCAACGCCCTAACTATCCCTCTCCGTGGCAACCATAAGTTCAGTCTCTAAGTCTGTCTCTTTCTGTTTTATAAGTTAGTTCATTTGTATCATATCTTTTTATATTCCACATATAAGGGATATCATATGTTATTTCTCTTTCTCTGACTTCTGGATGTATTAATATAATTTTTGAAGGTAACAGTTTTTCATGTTTATTGAAAATAAAACAAAACAAGGTTATAAGAAGTATCTATTTCTTCTCATTCAAGCAAACCTGGGCCATGAATGATGTTCTTCTGGGTTTTAAACTTACCTCTTATGTTAATTAGATAGACTATTATAACCACCTAATGACCTGAGAATGCTGCAATGTTTAAGATTTGTGAAACACCTAATTTCTTTTAAAAACAACACCCCACTTGCTCTAAAGTGGATATGTGATTTTATTCTACAAAAATGAATCAATGACCTCAGTATATGTACTCCTCACCAGTATATGTACTACTGTTTATTTATCCACAGCAACCTGCTGACGGATTGATAGACAATCAGGATTTCAATTTACTCTTACAATAAATACTGCTGCAGTAGGCAGTCTTGTGCACAAATCTCTGCAAAACCTGCTTAGCATTTCTGAAGTCCAAAAATGTGTTGAAAATCTGAACAGACATCTCCAAGGTGCCTTTCAAAAGGCACTGTACTGATGTGTACTCCTGCTGTCAGACCAGTAATCAGTAACATCAGCTTTGAGGTGAGTATCCAACCACAACTGAATCTCAGAGGCGGACACAGCTGCTTTCAAGGGTCTTGTCTGGCCGGTTCATAGCTGCATGGAGCTTTGTGCATCTCCATAAGAGGTACCATCAAAACCACCTCCCAGTCCTGGTTTCCTGGGAAAGCTGAACAGGGCTCTCCACGCATGAAGTTCCTATCTCTATGTGTATGTTCATGTGTGATCAATCATATCCAACTCTTTGCAACCCTATGGACAGTAGCCCGCCAGGCTCCTCTGTCCAGGAGATTCTCCAGGCAAGAATACTGGAGTGGTTGCCATTTCTTCCTTCAGGGGATGTTCCCAGCCCAGGGATTGAACCTGTGCCTCTTATGTCTCCTGCATTGGCAGGCAGGTTGTTTACGACTAGCATTATGTGGGAAGCCCCCAAGTAGGACCAACAAAGGCCCCACAGCTGTGTCCGTTCTCCCATTGGGCTACAACTTTCCAGATTTAAACAACCTTATTTCAACTGGGGAGTTTCAGCAGTGTGATTTATGAACCAAATGTATAATCAAAAACAGGAAATAAGTTGTTTTTTGTTTTATTTTTGTGGAGACAAGGAGAGAGAGACAGTGGCCAGCCCAGCACTGTGAAGGCCATCCAACAGTAAACAGGTCAGAGGTCTCCAAGGTCACTCACCAAAGAGGTAGCAGAAAAACACCTTCAAAAGTTAAGACAAAGCAGTGAGAGAAAACAGGACAGATTTCCAATGTGAGTGAAGGGCAGTCCATAAAAAACGGGAAGACAAGCAAAGATGAGAGATGGGAAAGGAGACTGCACAGAGGGTGAAGGAAAGGAAAATGCTGCCAGACGGGAGGCAGGAAAGGTCAGCAGAGGAAGATGGTTTTGTCAGAGCAAATGAGAAGAAGTTAATTTCCTGACTGTGCAGGTAGGTCCCCTGATTTAAATGTAATCTTGGCTTCAGTGACAAACCTGGTTCCAGAAGGAGACGAGAACATTGGGGACAAGAAAGAAAATGCAGAGAGGAATCAGAGTCGTTGTGGCATTGGAGAAGCGAGAAAGATGTATTTAGGGCTCTGGAAGCCTCTGAGATCCAGATGGAAGCTTGGAGGAGAGCTCAGATGGAAATAATTGTGCCACCAAGACTTGTCCCACAACCCAAGGGACTCCCAGGATCCAGGAAGGGAAATCCAATTGTTCTTCTCCCCAAGTTACAGCTGCAGTAGGTTGGCTCGGAGGGTGTCAAGACACAAAAACATCCCCTTCCAGGGCACCCTCTTGTCATGTTGAGAGGTGGCACAGGAACCAGATTCCAACCTGGGTTCTGGACTGCTGCTAACTGGTGGGTCAAGGCATTTTCTCAAAAATTCCCTGAGATTTCATCGCCTCATTCGCCATGGTGGGGAGGGTGGCCCTTTAACTCAGGGCCATGGATCAGTAGTGGCATGTGGCTAAGGAACTGGGGTGCACAGCGGGAGGTGAGCAAGTGCGAGTGAACAAAGCTTCATCTGTATTTACAGCTCCTCCCCATAGCTCACATCCTCCCCCACACAGGACCATTCAGTTGTAGGAAAACAAGCCCCCACTGATTCTGCATTATGGTGAGTTGCACAATTATTTCATTACATATCACAATGTAATAATAGTAGAAATAAAGTACACAATAAATGGAATGTGATTGAATTATCCCCCAAACATCCCCTCTTCCCTTCCGTGGTCTGTGGAAAAATTGTCTTCCACGAAGCTGGTCCCTGGTGCCAGAAAGTTAGGGACTGCTGCTTTAACCCACTGACCTCCCCTCCTCTACTCTCCCTCCTATTCACTCCAGTGCCCCTGACATCCTTGTTGTTTCTCAAGCACACCACAGGACCTTTGCACTGGCTGTTCCCCCTGCCTGGAAGGTCCTTTCTAGCACCTGCATGACTCAGCTCTCCCCTCTTTGGCATCTTTCGTCAGTATCTCAGAGAGGCCCACTGTGAACACTCATTCTGCTTAAAATTGCACCCCCCTTCCTTCCTTTCATGCTTTTTCACAGTGCTTCTCATTTCTAGCAGACACTGACTATAATCTACTTATTTAGAATTCTTCCTCTAGAATCTCAGCTCCATGAGGGCAGGAGGTTGGCCTGCTTTGTTCTCTGCCACGTCCCCCACAGGCGTCTAGCTGATACAATGCTCTCTACATAAATCTGTTGACGAAGGCAATGGATGTATAAACTCATAATAATAGGAATTATTTCATTACTTCAGCCAAGATTTCTTCATCACCTACTATGTTGTACCCTGGACATAAACTCTGAGACCAGCAAACAGACAGACATAATAGTGTTTGTGCCAAGTTGAGCGTGAGTTTGCCCCGTGACGACTGTGTAGACTGTGGCCATAGTCCTAGTCTCATGCTCCCTGTTTCTCAGCTTCCTGGAAACTACAGCTATCCTCTTAAAGACACAGACAATCCAGGCCTAAGCCCCAGATCAGTCAGATGTTGAGAATGTTTAGAATGGCCATCATCAAAAAAATCTACAAAAAATACACACTGGAGAGGGTGTGGAGAAAAGGGAATCCTTTTACACTGATTGTATCAATTTACATTCCCACAGCCACTTTGGAGAACAGTATGGAGGTTCCTTAAAATAGCTAAAAATATAACTACCATATAACCCATCAATCCCTCTCCTGGGCATATACCCAGAGAAAACCACAATTCAAAAAGATACACACAGTCCAATGTTTGTTGCAGCACTGTTTACAATAGCCAAGACATGGAAGCAACCTAACTATCCATCAGCAAAGGAGTGGATAAAGAAAATGTGGTACGTAGACACAATGGAATAGTACTCAGTCATAAAAAGGAATGGAATTGTGTCATTTGCAGGGAGATGAATGGACCTAAAGACTGTGATACAGAGTGAAGTAAGTCAGAAAGAGAAAAAAAAAATTTCATATAATTTAGCTGCTATGTGGAATCTAGAAAAATATGCAGATGAGCTTATTTGCAAAACAGAAAGAGAGACACAGACATAGAGAACAGTAAGGACTCCAGAGCGGGAAGGAAGGTGTGGGAGGATCTGGGAGGTTGGGATGGATACAGATATACACTGCTCTGTATAACATAGACAACCAATGAGACCCAACTGTACACAACACAGGGAACTCTACTCAGTGCTTTGTGGTGACTTAAATGGGAAGGAAATCCAAAAAGGAAGGGATATATGTCTACGTATAGCTGACTCACTTTGCTGTATAGCAGAAAGTAATACAACATAGTAAAGCAATTAAATTCCAATAAAAATTAATAATAAATAAAAAGAAAAATGTTGACCTCAACCACCTTACCCTCTCTTTCTATACCCTGTGGACCAAGCCCTCCCAGCAGGAACACCTAAGGAATCCCCTTGCCTCCATCACACCTTCTAAGGACCCAGGGCTCCTCTCGATCCTAAGATCTGGCAGAAAGGAAAGGGTGAAAGCTCAGTAAGTGCCGACAAAGACCCGCGCAGTCAAAAATATGGTTTTTCCAGTAGTCTCATGTATAGATGTGAGAGTTGGACCATAAAGAAAGCTGAGTGCCGAAGAATTGATGCTTTTAAACTGTGGTGTTGGAGAAGACTTTTGAGAGTCCCTTGGACTGCAAGGAGATCAAACCAGTCAATCCTAAAGGAAACCAGTCAATTCTAAAGGAAATCAGTCCTGAATATTCATTGAAAGGATGGATGCTGAAGCTGAAACTCCAATCCTTTGGCCACCTAATGTGAAGGACTGACTCACTGGAAAAGACCCTGATGCTGGGAAAGACTGAAGGCAGGAGGAGAAGGGGACAACAGAGAATGAGATGGTTAGATGGTATCACCAACTCGATGGACATGAGTTTAAGCAAACTCTAGGAGTTGGTGATGGACAGGGAGGCCTGGTGTGCTGCAGTTCATGGAGTCGCAAAGAGTTGGACACAACTAAGTGACTGAACTGAACTGAATATGGGGCCTCCCCCGCTGCTTCCAGAATGTGGGAATCAGGAAGGCTGAGGGCACCCGCCATGGATAAGGTCTCCTGCACTTTCAGCTTGTGTGAAACTCCCACGGCTTGAGAACCAAGTGGCAGAAGAAACCAAGCAGTTAATAGCTTAGAGGTAGCACCGCAAGCAAATGAAATGTTAGGGCTACATAAAAAGGGAAAATCACATATAATTCAGAGAAAATTATTCTTGCCAGAGCCCACATTTGTGAAAATTGTCAGCAATTCTCTTCCTTTTATTACAAAAAGGGTATTGTGATATAAAGAAACCCTCCAAAAAAGAAAAGTCTCCACAAGGATGCCAGCACGTTGGATGAGGGAAATCCAGGCTGTACTAATTGAAAAGCAGATGATTAAGGGGCTGCATAGGCATTGACTGGGGTCAAGAGGGCTCTGCCCACCACCATCTGATGTGGGAGAACAAATGCAATGGTAGCACAAACCGGGAGGGTTAGCACTTAGGGGAAACGAGCGACATTTTCTTTACAGAGAAACACAATCACCCATTAGAAGCAGTGCTGACAGCAGCTGGGAGATAACGGCATAAACACACTGAAATGTGACCAGACACAAACCAGACTCCCTGGGGTATTTGCCTGTTTGTGCTCAGCCTGCAGTGGGCAACCAGAAGTTCATGCCCTTGGTCTTCAGCGTGGTTCCCCACATCATCACAGGGATGCGACCAGGTTCAGCAGAGGGATGGACTCCTTGTCTCCATGGCTGCAGGCCCAGCCTCGACCAATGGGCTGGGAGGCCCAGTGTGCTCTTGTATTCTGATCCCAGGAGCAGGCTGAGAGCAGGAGGCAAGGTGACAGCGGCCAGACTGGCCTTCTAGCAGAGGCGGGTGCGTGTGTAGGGGGAAAGCATCCACACTGGAGTTGAAAGGCTTGCCTGGAGCCCTCGATGGGCCAAGTTCAGCTGTGAGCCCTGGGCCTCGCTGGACCTCCATTTCCATGTCCACCCACATGGATGCTCCGAGGGGCAATGCAGTGGGTTCAATAGCACTCACTGCCCCCAGTTCACATCCAGTCTGAACCTTGGAATCCTATTTGGAACGAGGATCTCTGCAGATATAATTAAGGTAAGGACAGAGATGCGGTCCTACTGTGTTAGGGTGGTCTGAAATCCAATGAGAGAGAAGACAGACACAGGGAAGAAGGCCATATGGCCTTCTTGGAATGATGCCGCCACAAGCCAAGGAACACCAGGAGCCAGCAGAGGCTGGAAGAGGCCAGAAAGGATCCTCACCCAGAGGCTTCAGAGGGAGCAGGGTCCTGCTGGGGCCTCGACTTTGCATTCTGGCCTCCAGAACTGGAAGAGAATACATTTCCGTTGTTTTGGGCCACTCAGTTCGTGGCAATTTGTTACTGTAGCCACAGGAAGTTATTATGGTCACGAAAACAGACCGATGACCCTGCCCAGCATAGGACCTTATGTATAGCAGGTGATCTTTTCACTTCTATTATTTAACCTGTCACCTGCAAACAGCACTTGCACTTGCAATAAGATTTGCCCAAACTCACCCACTGCTAAGTCCAAGGGGTCGGACGCCAAGACTCTGCGTTTCTACCCCAGCTCTCAATCCCAGGCAACAGGTATGAATCTCACTGTGCGCCAGGCACAGGGGCTTCCTGCCACTTTAGGACAAGCTCCCAGGCCCTGCCTCTTCCTGCCTCCCTTTCCCTTCCCCCCTCCTGCCTCCCCTTCCCTTCCTGCTTCACTGGGTGGTTCCCCGCTATCCTCACAGGTTCTGGGGGTTTCAAACAACTTCTCACTTCGAGGTCTTATGCATGTGAATCTGGGTACAGGCACGCTTCCCCACTCCCCCAGCTCAGGCCCTTCACCTGGCTCATTCATGCCCACTATCTTCTCTGTCTCAGCCACAGTGACACTTCCTCCAGGGACCTCCAAGGCCCTTGAGCAGCATCCCCTGCTTTGCAAGGATTCTCCTTTGTAGTTCTCCTTCTGCTTGTTGTCTCTGTATTTCTTTTCAAAACCCTTTTGGGCTAAATGTCCATAAAGATAGAGACATGCCTTTCATGGTTACATCTCCAGTGCCTTGAATAGGAGGCGCTTGTGCTGGTGGGGGTAAATGTTTGTTGAATGAAAGGATGAATGAGAGATGGATTCAAGAGATGGATGAGACAACCTTGTGTTCAGAGTCTGCATCCAGGAAGTGGAGGAAGAAAGTGGCCAGGACACAGTGATGCTGTAAGGCGGTGTGCACATGCCCCAAGGAGCCAGAGATACATCAGACACTGGGGGAGAGGGGGCTGGTGTCTGGGGGGTCATCAAGGAAGCTGCCTCTCCCTCCATGGGCAGGGGCCTCCCACCTGAGCTGGAGGGGGGGCCTTCCAGGAGGAGGCAGAGGAGTAAGTCAAGGCACAGAGAAGAGAAAACGCAAATGCCTCAAGGGAGCCAGGTGAGAACACTCCCCTCCAGCTTCCACCAGCAGAGGCTCTTCTTTAGGGACAGCGGGCCGGGAAGCCAGCAGGTATATCGGCTGAGATGGGAGCTGCGGCTGACAGAGCCAGGGCTGGATGGGCTGGCTCTCCCTTCAGTCACCCGGCTTCCCTGTCTCTCCGAGATGGGGTCTGCAGCCCAGGGGCAGCAGAGAAGGCAGAAAGGAAGGCTTGGCTCAAATACTAAAAGGCCAGCCCCTGGGGCCCTGAAGACAGGAAAGGTCTGCTCACAGGCGGATAATCTATCCAGTGCAGAAGCCAGGGTGGAGGCGAGGGGAGGCTGCGGTGGGGGTCCCCTGCAGCGGTCCAAGAGAGGCTGAGCAGGGCCTGGCTGCTGGGCGGCGGTGGGAACGGAAAGGAACAGAGAGACGCGAAAAGGATGGAAAGCGGGACAAGCCTGCCTGACTGATTGTGAGCCCTCGAGTGAGGGAGACAGAGCTGGAGACACATGAAGGATTCACGTTTAGGTGACAGGAGCTTCGTGAGAACACAGCGCTCGCTGCTCCGTGAGAGATGGCTGGGGAAATCTGCTGTCCTTAATTTAGACGTGTCACAACCTCTACCTACAAGTGGAGGTGAGCTTTGTGAGCAGAGAACGCTGGGTGGAAGTGAAGAAGCCCCACCAGCACACACACGTACCACACACACACATATATCACACCATACATACATCAAACCACACATACACACACACCATACACACCATATACACACATACAACACCACACACACACACCACACATCACAAACACCCACAGTGCCCCCCAACACCAAAAACCCCCCCAACACCTCCCACATAACACATATACACACACATTTCACACCATCCACATATACACATACCACACACCACACACACCATACACACACATACCACAACACACAGGTACACAAACACCCTACCACACACCCCACATACACCCCCCCAAACACCACACATGCCCACATATATCACACCACACATACCGCACAACAAACCATACACACACACCACACACACATCACATCACACACAGCCCCACACCTCCCTATACCACACCACACACATGCACATGTCACCACACACATACCACACACACTATACACACATAAGCACATATACCACACAGACACATATAATGCACCATACCTATGAACAATAAACACCCACACATACACACATTTTCTCTGGGCTCAAGTAGAGAAATCGTGGATCTTGAAAGCCAGCATCAGTGGAAGCCAGCATCCCACTTGGGTAGAACCCGGGGTCCGCTCTCCTGATGAATAAATCCGGACCTCCCAGTGATTCAAAGAAATGTCCTCCCTTTTCTGTGCTGATCTTGGGGAAGCACATTCATCCCAAGCCTCAGAACATGCTCTAGCATCCAGGAAAGGGTGCTGTGGGCTCACAGGTTTGGGAACAAGAATCTAAGACCTTGTTACCCAGCATGGTTGGGGCCCCTGTGATGGAGATTTGGAGACTTTTACATGAGAAAAAGCTTCATTCTTCAGAAAGGCCTTTCAAATACAGCTTACCCCAAAGGAAAAGGAAAATGAAGCCCTGCTCCTTTAGTTCAATCAGAAAAATAGTTCTGACTACACATTTGCTGCAGAGCCTTTCCGAGTAAAGGAAAAACATCAACCTGAATTAGGCCCTACAAGGCAATCTGGTCCTAGGAGAAAAACATGCTCTTGAGATGGGAAACATTCATCGCTGATTTATCTGTCAACCCTGCACACAGAGCAGCACACGCAGCCTCAGTCCTCCAAGCGCTATAGCTTCAGACAAGCCTTTCCAAGGATAACGCCTGCAGTGCTTGCTCCCAAGGGCTCTGCCCTGAGCGCAGGGCAGCATTCTGTGTCTTTCTCCAACTCCAAATGTCACCTCATTCTCATCTTATGAACTTGGCCAACCTCCTTTCAGAGGAAAAGGACTGGAGGCAGAGGCCACATCTGTCCATCAGCCTGTAAGCTCTCGAGAGGCTGGGAGAAGGTCCCCTGGACAGGGATGCTGGTGGAGATCAAGACAACACCCTCAAGGCTTTTGGCTTTTCCTACAGCTATGCTGTTTCTGCCCATATAGACCCTGGAAAGCAGCAACATCAAACACCAGATGCAGCAAGACACTCAGCCTGAATGGCAAGAGGACCAAGGCTCTCTAGGGACCATGGATATGGGAGCTTGTGTTTTCTCAGACCTGATGCTCATCAGGGAAGAGATGGATGTGGCCACATGATGCTGGGGCTGCTCTGACGGCTGGGATGGTGCAAATCCAGTTTGGGGCCTTTTCAGCTGTTATTTAACCTCTTTGGGCCTCAGTTTCCTTATCTGTAAAATGGGGAAGAATAGTTCTTCCTCAGAGGGGAAACTGGAAGGATAAAATTAGATAATACAGTAAAGTATCTGCCATCATGCTTGGCACATTACAGGTACTTCATAAACATCCATGACGACTGTCACTGTTGTTTGTATATTATTTATCTCGATTCCCTCATTGCTGGCACTCACCAGCATTTGCAAGGGGCTCAAGAAATGTAGCTGAAAAAAAATCATGAGTTAATGAAGGTCTTAATAAACTAAGAATGGTTTGGAAGGGTAAGTAATCATTTTCTCAATTAAAAAAAATTTTATTAACCTATTTCTTTCTGGCTGTGCTGGGTCTTCGTTGCTGTGTGGGCTTTTATCTAGTTTCCATGAGCAGAGGTGACTCTCTAGTTGTGGTGCACGTTGTGGGCCTCTCATTGCAGAGCACGGGCTCTAAACAGCGGGATCAGTTGCTGTGGCATAGGGGCTTAGCTGCTCTGCAGCACATGGAATCCTCTCTGACCAGGGATCGAACCCGTGTCCCCTACATTGACAGGTGGATTCTTAACCACTGCACCACGAGGGAAGTCTCATTTTCTCAAATTTAATGCCAAACTTTTCCCCAGTTTTCAATGCCTCCCACCTACCTAGCATGTTTGCTGTTTGCCAATCTGCTGGCTCCAAAATTTAAATCTGTGTCTTTAAAACCAAAACACACACAACTTGCTTCCAGAAACCACATGAAACAGTAATTTGTTAAACACACCGAACAGAAATGCCCTGAAAACTGTGTTTTGGGATAAAACATCCCTCAAAGAACCTATTTCTGTTCCCTACTGACTCATGAAGGAAAGATCAATCATTTCTCCGGTGAATGTCATCCTGGGCATCACTATGCAAGTATGAGCTGGCAGTCTCTGTATGTAAGTGAGTGATCCACACACAGAAATGAAGCCACTGGCTCTAAGGAGTCCTCTCTTCTGTGTTTAATTAAGGCTGAGGGTGTGCATTGTGCAGAGCTCCCGAGGGTGTGGGGTGAGCTTCCTGGTTTATCCAAGTTTCTGTTCTGACTCTGACAAGGTGAGTGCCTTTAGGTGTTCACTCAAACTCTGGAAGCCTCAGTTTTCACGTCTGTACATCGGGGATTCCAACATCTTGAGCTTAAGCTGTGCCACCTTTTCTCCCTGGTGCTTCCCTCCCTCACTTCACTGCAGCTACAACTTTCTGAGACATCACTGCAGACCACAGTGCTGTATCATACAATGTCTTACCTGGGGTGCCCCCTCCTTTCACCTCCTCTTAGTAACTTCCACCTGCCTCCTTGGGGAGCCTTCCCTCTCCACCCTCAAGCTTGCTCCTCTTACTCTCTGCTTTTACATGCCTCTCCTGCATGGCAGACAGAACTCTAGAATGGCCAGCAAGATTGCCACCCCCACTCATGTTCACAACTGTATAATCTCTGTCCTTGAGTGTCAGTGGGGCTTTTAATTGGCATTTCACTCCTGTGATGGGGTTACATTAGATGGCAAAGGTAAAGGGATTTTGCAGATGTAATTAACATCCCTAATCAGTTGACCTTGAGCACACCAAGAGGCAGATGATTGTAGGTGGGCCTGGACTAACCAGGTGAGCCCTTTAAACAAGAGTCTAGAGGGGAGAGATGAGAAGCCACAATATATGCCCTCCCATTGGCCTCAGAGGAGTGAACAGTCACACTAATGAGAGGGCCGCATGGCGGGGAGTGACAGTGGTCTCGAGGAATGGAGGGTCTCGGTTCTACAAACACAAGGAACTGAATTCTCCCAACAACCACATGAGCTTGGAAGAAGAATCCGAGCTCCAGAAGAGAACACAGTCCCACTGGGATCTTGATTCTAGCCTTGCAAGAATGTGAGAGGATAACACGGTCCAGCCCTGCCTGGACTCCTGACCTGCAGACCCTGTGAGAGAACAAAGGGGCCTGGTGGCGAGTTTGTGGGACCTAGTTATGCAGCACGGGAAAGCTAACACACCCTTCAAGCTCCAAATCATACTCACTGAGGGTAGAGACTATGTCTTTTTTGACGTGTCTTAGCAACTGGCACATAGTTTAATGAATAAACAACATTTTAGAAAGGCAATAGAGTGAAGTAGTTAGGTGCATGATTCTAGATGACCTGGCTCTCTCACTAGCTGCGTGACCTTGGGTAAGCTGCTTGACTCCTCTGGGCCCTGGTTTCCCAGTCTGTAAAATGAGGATACTAAAGGTACACACCTTACGGGGTTGCTATGAGAATCAAAGAGTTAATTCACATGAAAAGCACTTATATAGCGCCTAACGTGAGCCAGGAATTCTCAATTAGGTGTCATCGCTATTTTGTGATGAGAAGGAAGGAAGCCTGATGGGAGTGAGCAGAGGGTATTGAAGCAATGAACCAAAGGAAGATGGTTCAGGACTGGGGTACGGGTGTCCAGGCTCAAAGCCCAGCCATGTCATCTGATAGTGGGCGAGCCATGAATCTCTCAGAATCTCAGTTTTCTCATCTCCAAATTGGGGGTGATGACCTTGCCCACCTGTCTGGTTGGGAGGCTCTCATGGGAGAAGGTCCCTGAAAAGAAAGTGTTATCTGCTCAGTTGTCCGACTCTTTATGACCCCATGGACTGTAGCTCTCCAGGCTTCTCTGTACATGGAACTCTCCAGGCAAGAATACTGGAGCAGGTTGCCATTTCCTTCTCCAGGGGATCTTGCCAACCCCGATATGGAACCTGCATTTCCTGCATTGGCAGGCAGATTCTTTACCACTGAGCCACCTGGGTATCAGTGGCACCCTATCAAATGTCCTAGATGATGCCTAATAACCTCTCCATGAATGATGTTTGGCACAAATGGGATAATGGAGCAGAAGCACCCTGCTTCGGGCCTGGACAGCAGCGGGTCCTCAATACCTCACCCCTTTCCTTCCACACTGGAGTCCATGATGTGCCCAAGACCTCCATTCACCCAGAAAACACTCACTGAGCAACTACTCTGCACCAAACACTTGGTGGCTAGGGCTGTACAGGACAAGACTCCTCGGGCTCCAGAGGTGAAGCAGCACGTCCTGGTGAAACGAGGCTTCAGAGCCAGCCTGCATGGCTCTGACTCCCAGCTCGCCTGGTTGTGTGACCTGCACAGAGTAGCTTCCTGCCCCTCAGTTTCTGCACCCAGGAAACGGAAAATAACAGGATCCAGGTCCAAGGGATGTTTTCTGGAATAAAGGACGAGTGTGTGTGTTAGTCGCTTAGTTGTGTCTGACTCTTTTATGACCCCATGGATTGTAGCTCACAAGCCACCTCTGTCCTTGGAATTCTCCAGGCAAGAATACTGGAATGGGTTGCCATTTCCTTCTCCAGGGGATCTTAAGGTGCATGCAAAGTGCTCACCAGGCTGGTGGAGCCCAGATGCTATTGGCTCTTACTGTTAATCCTCAAGGAGCCTCCAGGGGGCCTGAAAACTGTGAGTCAATTCTCTTCCGCATTCACCGGGTGGCCCACGGGGTGGCTTCAATACTGTCTTTCTGTCCAAAGAGCAAGAAGAGCAACACACATCCCCATCTCTCTCTTCCTCAGGGAAAGAGCAGAGCGCGGGCACTGCAGTCAAGCCGCGCCTTGAGGTTCAGCAGCTGCTGTTACGAACAGCTGCCCCTCCTCAAAGGCCTTCAAGACCTTCACGTGCAGCTCACGAGAGGATGGAAATGACCTGATGTGAGAGGAAAGGACATGGAGAGTGGACTGTGGCGGTGCCTGCAGTCATGACAAGCGTCCCCAGTTCCGGGCCCTCACCATGCGTGCTCCGTAAGTATGCTGCACACCTGGCAGGAAGTTCTGGGGGCAAGCTGGCATCCTGCCACGTAGAAATGTTTTCCCTTCCCTCTGAATTCCTTTGCTAGCACCTCTCCAACACCGCCAGTGAGAAATCCCGTGCAGAACCAATTACCCAGCTAATTGAGAACAAGGATGCTCAAATACTCTTCACCTGCTCTGAAGACGGTCCCACCAGATGCCTCCCAAGCAGGGGTTTGTCCACCCAGTGTCCAAGCAGAGGGCAGTGCCAGGGCCTACTTGGGAGTTGGGCTAAATGGTAGGAACAACATGGTACGGGTATGAGGGTGACCAGACGGCACAGATCTGGGCTCCGATCATGGGCAGCCTCCACTGGTCAGCCCCAGAGGTCAAGACTAGGAAGTGTGGATAAGGAAGGAAGAAAGGGAATTCCCTGGTGGCAAAGGGGATAAGAACCTGCCTGACAATGCAGGGACATGGGTTCGCTCCCTGGTCCGGGAAGATCCCACCTGCTGTGGGACACAACTACTGAGGCCGCGCTCTAGAGCCCGAGAGCTGGCAAGTACCAAGCCCACACGCTGCCAGCCACTGAAGCCCGTGCACCAGAGCCCGCGCTCCCCAACAAAAGAAGCCATCACAGCGAGAAGCCCGCGCGCCGCAACGAGAGAGTAGCCCCGACCACCACTCTGGAGAAAGCCTGTGTGCAGAAACGAAGACCCGGCACAGCCAAAAGGAAACACACAAAATTTTTAAAAAAGAAAAGGATAAAGGAGACAGGGAGGGTGGGGCAACCATAATAGAACACTGGTCTTCCGAGCCCTGAAGAAAGTGGGGGTCAATCCATGCCAATGCCAGGGGAAAGGGGTTCCTGGCAGATCGGCCAGCCAGTGCAAGGCCCAGAGGTGGAACCGCCTTAGGGTGTGCAGGAAATAGCCAACAGGAGGTGGTGCGGCTAAGCTCTAGCACCGTGGGTAAGAGGGAAGAAGAGGAGGAGGGGGAGTGAGGTTGGGCCTGTGGACCACAGAAAGACTTTGAGTTCTTCTCTGATTGGGGTGGGAGCTTCTGAGGGGTTTGAGCAGAGCAGTGATGTAATCAGATTTAAGAGATCCCTCTGATTGGCCAGAGTAGAAGCGGAGAGACCCGTTCAGGGACTGCAGAACCCCAGGAGAGATATATGTTGGCTGGGACCAGGGTACCAGCAACAGAGATAGGGAGATGTGGGTAAATCATGAACATACTCTCAGACACCCAGCCTTCTCTTTGGTGGCACTTACTGCAGCTGAAATAAGCAGCTGACTGTGCAGTGTGTCCTTATTTACTGTCTCTCTCTTCAGTATTAATTCCATGAGGGCAGAGGCCGTATCTGGCATGTTCTCTGTATTTAGAGCCTGGGACACGGTAAGAATTAATGGAGGGGATGATTTTACAGTGTACAACATGTGATCTCTGACACAGTAAGGCCTGCGGGTGCCACATGCACAGCGGCGAGAGTGATGTGAAGTCCTGACACTTTCCCGGGATCGAATCCTCATTCCATCTCTTACTCCCTGTTCAGTTTTGGGGAATTGTCTTCACCTCTCTGAACCCTATGTTCCTCATGTGTAAACTGCAGAGCAGAAAACCTATCTCAGGAAATGAGAAACGTTAATAAATTGCATATGACAGTGACTTCAGTCCCTGAAAGACACTAATACACATGAGCTCATTTTCCAGCTGACCTTCTGTCTGATTTGCTTCTATTAGTTGGGAAGGATGGAAATGGCATTCCTTAACACTGTCCCCTCTTCATGACAGTGTCCTAGAAGCAGCAGCCTCTCAGATATTTCCCCGTAGGAAGGCCCAGCCTTAGTTCTTCTCTTTGCTGGGCCAGCTGAATGACTTTCCTTGGTGGGCTGTTTGGTGCAGCTTCTGTTTCTGAAAGGAGTACTGGATCTTTTTTAGGGGGCACTTTGCCCCCCTCTCCCTCAAGGATTCGGCCACTGGCAGCACGGGCAGGCCAAGAACCGTATCTACAGAGCTGATGGGACTTTTTAGTCCAAGTGTTCATGGCTCTGAGTCAGGAGTTCAGTGTGTGTGTGTGTGTGCATGTGTGCGTGTGTGTGTATGTGTGTGTGTGCATGCGTGACAGCACGGGCAGGCCAAGAACCGTATCTACAGAGCTGATGGGACTTTTTAGTCCAAGTGTTCATGGCTCTGAGTCAGGAGTTCAGTGTGTGTGCGTGTGTGCATGTGTGCATGTGTGTGTGTGTATGTGTGTGTGTGTGTGTGCATGCGTGCTCACTCAGTCGTGTCCCACTCTTTGTGACCCCACAGACTCTAGCCCACCAGGCTCCTCATGGTGGCTCATAAAGGCTGGTTTCAATGCATCCTTCCTCACATATGCCCTTGGACAGGGAAGAAACAGAACTGGAAGGACAAACATTTTGCATGTCAGGAATGTGGTCTTTTGTTTCAGAATTCAAGGCTAGAATTTGGGCTCCGGAGTGAGACCCACATGGGTTTGAATCTCAGCTTCCCATCCACTGGCAAGTGCCCTTGGGAAGATCATGGAGTCTCTGAGTCATCTGATTCATCTGTGCAACAAGGCAGTGATGGAACCTCACCTTCTTGGGTGGCTGTTAAGATTCAATGAGAAGAGGCAGGTAGGTCACCTGCCTTGGTTCCTGGTGAAATGCTATCTCGTGTGTGCTCAGTTAAGTCTGACTGTTGCAACCCCCTGGACTGTAGACTGCCAGATTCCTCTGTCCATGGGATTTTCCAGGCAAGAATACTGGAGTGGGTTGCCATTCCAGTCTCCAGGAGATCTTCCCAACCCAGGGATTGAACCCAGGTCTCCTGCCTTGCAGGCAGATTCTTTACCACTGTGTAACCTGGGAAGCCCCTGATGCAATGCTAAACCCTCAAAAAAACAAAAACAGTATCTGACACCTTCAGCTTCATCATCACCATCATCAGGGTCATCCCCTAGCACACCCCACTGCCCACTGCCCAAGCCAGGGACTCTGGATACAGAGGGAATAAAACACAGCTCTGGCAAATAAGATGCTCATGAGCTTGCTTACTTCAATGCTCAAAAAGTGGCTCTAAACTTAAGGGCCCAGTGAGGGCAAACAAAATGATAAAAACACAAAACAAGCAAACAAACAAAAAGTCTGATGACAGCCTACAGATGGGCAACTTTGCAGAACAACAACCCCCCTGCTTCCCCAACCAAACTCCTGGAAATGGTCATATTGGCTGCCACCAGTTGAATGTTCCTCAGGCATAAGGAGATACCGCAGGGTGAGAACCAGTTGCTATTGACTGGATGGTGCTATTCGCAAACGTGTGGCTGGAGCCACGGGTGCTGCTGTGAGTGCTCAGAGCTGTGGGCACCCTCTGCTCCACGGATCAGGGTCTCTAAGAAGATCTTTATGTGGCTCAGAGTGGAGACTGGGTGAAAACCTCCTGATGCCAACCTTATACAATTCTTAACCAGGCACTTGGCACGTTTAGGATGAAAAGACAAGTCCATGGGAATTACTTAGGAAAACAAGATCTTAATATCCCCCATGTGGTAATAAAAGGAAGAAAGTTTTTGTGCTTTGATGAAATTAACAGGGGCCCAGGAGAGTAGGCTCTAAATCAGCTCCTTGGTCAGGATCAGACTCTGAGCCTGTGAAACAGAATCAGCAAAGCAGGATGTCACTGGTTCCCACTGTTGTTCAGTAGCTCGTTGTGTCCGACTCTTTGCCACCCCATGGACTGCAGTGTGCCAGGCTTCTCTGTCCTTCACTATTTCTCGATGTGTGTGTGTGTGTGTGTTAATCGCTCAGTTGTGTCTGACTCTCTACAACTCCATAGACTGTAGCCCACCAGGCTCCTCTGTCCATGGAATTCTCCAGGCAAGAGTACTGGAATGTATTGCCGTTTCCTTCTCCAGGGGATCTTCCTGACCCAGGGATTGAACCTGGGTCTCCTGCATTGCTGGCAGATTCTTTATCATCTGAGCCACTAGGGAAGTTCCACTATCTTCCAGAATTCCTTAGAACTCTCCTCCCCGGAGCTTCAGAATCAAAAGTCCTAAATCGGATTGCACCACGAGCACAGAAGCAAACTTTGGTGCTTAGGTCTCCACATCGATGGAAAGGCACAACCAGGTGTTTGGGAGGTAGCAGTGAAAAGGCTTCAAACAGAGTGAATCAAGCTTCCCAGGATGCATTGCTGAAGTGACTCCAGCTGGGAAGAAGAAATCCAAAGGCCTGAGATGATGAGGAAAAGCAAAGGCCATGGTGGCGGGATCTGGAAATTGCTCACACACACGGATCTGGAGTTTGAAAATGAACAATTAGTACCCCGATTTCATTTCATCAGCTTGTTGCAGGGAGGTTCATGCTGCAAGTTCCATGAAGGAAGGGTTTGTGTTTTAATTTTCCCTGCATCTCCAGTGCTTGGCATGTAGGGCCCCTAAGTGTTGGATGAACTGCATTTAATTAGAGAGGAACACAAACCAGAGACATAAAACCTTTACAGATTTCAAACAACTACTCAAAACGCTGATGACTCTGGCGTCAATGAATCAGAAACATATGGTCTAGGTTTCCCGATAATTTACAGGACAAACAAACAAATATAAAAGAACAGGGGGCCTTGGAACAAAATCTGAGTTTGCAAAGCATCCAAAGTGGCAGTTGATGATGCCAGAACACTAAAAAATAATAAAAACAAATCCCTAGGCTCATCAATAGCATGATGGGGTGAGCTGGGGAGTTACGTTTGTGAATGAAAGGAAATGCAGACTTTAAAGGAAGTGCGATACCACTATCAAGTGGGCTTGGAGAATTCTGGAAAAGAGACCTTCAAACACCAGGAAGCCAATGGAATGGGCTGGCATAGATCTCAGGATGGGGACTGTTTCTCAATACTCCAGAAGGCTGGACACTGCCTCCATGGTTATTGCAAACTGTGCTTTCTGGCCCATCCCCACTTGCTGTAGTTGAAGCAGAACTGTAACCACCTCATATCCTCATAGGTACCTACTCATTACCTCCAATGCAAAGTTCTCATCTGGTCATGGGAAGCCAGGCCCTTTCCTCTCACCTACCGGGAGCTGTGTTCTATGCTCCCCATTGTACCTGACAGATCTCACCATCACAGGCTCCATCTTCAGCTGTCACAAGAATATACACCAGTCACAGCTTGGTGATGCTCAGGCAAAGGTTCTCTTGCATCAGCGTGCACTGGTTTGAGAATCATTTGTTGGGGGGCCGGGTCAGGGGTGTGACTTTAGAACAGGGGTCTCCAACCCCTGGGATCTAATGTCTGATGATCTGAAGTGGAACTGACATAATAACAATAGAAATAAAGTGCACAATAGATATAATCCACTTGAATCAGCCCCAAACCATCCCCTAGGCCTGGTCCATGGAAAAACTCTTCCATACAACTGGTCCCTGGTGCCAAAAAGGTTGGGGGCTGCTGCTTTAGAAAACACCATGCAAGCTGTGGCTTCAGAAGTTATCCAAAGAGAAGAGCATGGTCCCAAAGAGAGGCCAAGCGTGGGGGCTTCATGTGAGCAGGGGTTTGCTGGCTCCATGCAGAACTTGGTCCCAGTTTATACACTATAATTCCAATTCCTGGGCTTGCAGAGGAGACAAGTAGGTGATCTGGCACAAATTTCTACCAGAAACAGCCCAAAGCACATTCCTTTATCCGCCAGGCAGCAGAAAATGGGTGGCACATTTAGACTCAGACAACTGATTAATAGAGTGTGACGAGCTGAATTGTGTACCCTCAAATTCCTGTGTCGAAGTCCCAACCCCCAGTACCTGTGAATGTGACCAATTTGGAGATTAGGTCTTTAAAGAGGTGATCAAGTTAAAATGGTAACCCACTCCAGTACTCTTGCCTGGAAAATCCCATGGACGGAGGAGCCTGGTAGGCTGCAGTCCATGGGGTCTCTAAGAGTCGGGCACTACTGAGCGACTTCACTTTCACTTTTCACTTTCATGCATTGGAAAAGGCAATGGCAACCCACTCCAGTACTCTTGCCTGGAGAATCCCAGGGACAGAGGAGCCTAGTAGGCTGCCGTCGATGGGGTCGCACAGAGTTGGACACGACTGAAGCAACTTGGCAGCAGCAGCAGCAGCAAGTTAAAATAAGACCACTGGGTGGGGGTCCCGATCCAATATGATTGCTGTCCTTGGAAGTAGGGGGACAAGCACTGGGCCAGGTGCACATAGAGGGACGGCCGTCAGGCCAAGGGGGAGCCTCAGAAGAAACAAACACGCTGGACCTTCAGCCTCCAGGCCGTGGGATAACAGGGTCCTGTGGTCTGAGCCTCTAGTCTGCCGTGCTCTGTTAAGGCAGCTCAAGCAAACCAATACAGAAGCCAGAAGCCACGCAGGACAGAGGGGAAACTGGGGCCACAGACAGTAACCAGCTGTGGGCGCAGACCAACGGCAAGTGGGGAAGCGGCCTTGCAGGGCCCTTTGGTGCAGGGACATGGCCTAGGCCCACAGTGACAACCTGGGGAAGGAGTGAGTCCAGTGAATGCTCTGACCTCGCCCTCCTTCTCCATCGGAGCTCCTGCTGGGGCCCCCTGTGGGCAGAACTCACTGATGTCATCTGTACAGGTCTCCTCTTGTGGCAGAGAGCAGGGGACAAACATAGAGAAGAACCTGGAGAAGAAGATGAAAAAATACCTCCAGGTATTTGTAGGATGTAGAGACTCTGTAGGATGTAGAGACTCTCTAACCCAAAGAAAAGCAGACGAGGCCATGACCACAGCCGGTCCTAGAGGGCATGAAGCCTTAGGCCTCACCTTGCTCCCTACAAGACGTGGTCCAACTCCCCATGGCCCCATGGACACACTTCTCAGCTTTGCAGGGGACTAACTAGATTTCACTAAAGTGAAAGTGTTAGTCACTCAGTCGTGTCTGACTCTTTGTGACCCCACAGACTGTAGCCCACCAGGCTCCTCTGTCCATGGGACTCTCCAGGCAAGAATACTGGAGTGGGTTGCCATTCCCTTCTCCAGGGGATCTTCCCAACCCAGGGACTGAACCTGGGTCTCCTGCATTGCAGGCAGATTCCTTACTGTCTGAGCCATCAAGGAAACTCCCAAAGTGAAAGTGGTAGCCACTAAGTCATGTCCTCTGCGACCCCATGAGTCTGTAACGATGCCAGGGTTTTGGTGATACCAATGACCATACCAAGTTGGCCTGACACACTTGCCCTTCCAACGATGTGGTACTTGCTTGCCTTCATGGCAGGGTGAAAGCTCTAGAACTTTGTCCACAGGGACCCAGTGTCTCGGACCCATGGGGGTTACAGGATGCTTGTGGTGGTTGGGATGGGGAGCACTTCTTTCCTACTCTAGATATTTCCTTCCATATAAAGGGTCAGCAGGACCGTTTGCTTAACAGAGTAAATATCTAGAAAACAGTAAGCAAAAAACTGCCAAACAAAATTTCACATGGGTGTGAGGGAGTAATGTGTGAGTGAAGAATTTTAGGTGTAAATTCCTGTTTTTCTCATTCTTGAGTGAAGAAAGATGAAACAGTAAGAAAAAGGGATGCTAGAAGGAGGGTACAGACCGGAAGCATAGGCTAAATGCCTCAGCGGAGCCCCAGAGCTATTTTACATTTTACTTAAAACAGTGTGTTGTCAGAGGACCCTCAAAAAGCAGAGAGTACCAAACAGAAAACTAGGAGGTAAGAGGTAGGGGGGGCCTCACCCACCATATACACCTTTCCAACTCCAGCTCTGAGACAAATAAATTGGGGGTTGAGGATGGGACTTCATGGGGGAGTGCACAGAACTCTTGCAATTGTGTGCAAATTTTTGTTTTCATCTTGTTTGGTCAGTCAGGGGGCATCCTATACCTTTGATATTTTATTTTTTACCTTTCAGGAGTCATAAAACCACAAAACCCTTTATGGATGAGATACAATCTGTCACCTTTCTTTTTTTTTCATAATTTTTGTCTAATTTATTTTTTATTGAAGGATAATTGCTTTACATTCAACTTTCTTGATGAAAAATAATCCACACTCAAAATTTTGCAAACAATTTCAGAGCATCCTAGAAACCGTTGAGCCCTCTGCAAATTTCATAAGTTCAGACCCCCTTGAAACAGGTTTCTTCCTCAACCTCCTGAGCTGCGAAAGCCTCGGAACCTTTTAAAAACACCAAACTGAGGACCCAAAGAGAAATGGCAAGTAAACACAGGACAAGGCCCCTCCTCCCCTTCACACTGCTCCTCTTCCTCAGTCTTGTACTAGGAGCACCGGTGATGAATAAGCAGACAGCAGACCCAACTGTTCATATGAGAGAATCAACCAGAGGCCAGAATATGCTGCAGCATAAAACACAGCAGGGTAGCGGGGTCCACAGTCCAGGGAGGGGAGAGGGGAGACACACCCAGGGCACCCGACGTCGTCGGGAGGCAGCGATGCTGAGATGCAGTGGGGGTGGGGCGGGGTGTGCAGAGATGCTCATGTGCAGCTGGAGGGACAGCCAGCAAGGGACCAGAACTGTCCTGAGACGGGTGGAGGGGTGGGCAAGACAACCACCTGCTTCCACAGCCTCTCTCGTCTAAGCGTGGATCCTGGTAGAGTGGGCCTGGAGGATACTTTTAAAAAATTATACTAATGATACATGTTTTAAATTATATACCCAGGCCCAGAGGGCACGGGGGAAAGGGAAGCGTCTTTTGAAAAGTCCAATAAATAAATCAGCAGCCTTAATTGCAACCTCCTCTGGCTTCTCCACCGCAACACACTTCCCTTTGAAGCCAGCGCGTTGCTGCCCGGCTCCTCTGAGTCGGTGGAGGCTTCTGGTGGAGAGAGGGGATGGCAGGCAGAACTGTCAAGCGGGCATCCCCAACCCAGATCTGGACTCACTTCTTAGAGGGGCTGATGCCTTGCTAGGAGCTAAGTACTGTTCTTTCCCTTCTCTCTGGTCCCTTCCTGGCCCCTCGGCCGGACTCTTAAAATACGGGAGAGGCAGGTGCGAGGAAGCCGCTGTGTCGCACTCTGTCCGGCGTTCTCGCTGCCCCTGGTGAGTCAGGCTGTTCCTTTATTGGATGTGAGCCAGACGCACGTGCTCAACTTCCATCCCGGTGACATTTGCAAGCAGAGGGTGGGTGTGTGGACACATTAGTCACAGCAATATATATATATATATATACGTATTTTCCAGCTGAAAGTCACTCCTTTTAAGTAGTAAACAAATGCCTCCGTCAGACACTAGGAGGTGAGGGCTGAACTGGGGCTGAGAGCAGGGTCCCGGACTCTTTTATCAAGAATGACTTGGGCAGGTCCTTCTGGTCCTCAACATGCTGTCTTACCACTGTTGCTGTTGTCCATGATATTGCTGGCAGCACCATCCCAGTGGCATTGCCACTGATGGTTTCCAAAGACTCTTCCCAAGCTTAATGCCTTCCTGTGGCCCACAAGGCCCTATGTGGTCTGGCCTCTTTCCAGCATACCCTTTCTACCCCTGGCTCCCTATGACCAGAGCACACTGATCTTTCTGCTCCTTGAACACACCATTCTCATTCCTGCCTCAGG
Source organism: Cephalophus harveyi (assembly GCA_006410635.1). Taxonomy (NCBI): domain Eukaryota; kingdom Metazoa; phylum Chordata; class Mammalia; order Artiodactyla; family Bovidae; genus Cephalophus; species Cephalophus harveyi. The sequence goes on along the minus strand of SJYT01017246.1, from coordinate 136,978 downwards.
GCCTGTGTATCTGCTGTCTCCTCTGCCTGGACTGCTTATTCTCCAGATCTTTGCCTGGCTCACACCAGCTCACTAGAGCTGACTGTGCATATTGCTTCACGATATCAACTCAAAATCGGCCATGGTGGGAGTAATTGTACCATGGAAGCTGGTAAATTATTAATCAGCACTCTTTTTTTTTTTTTTTTTTTAAAAAAGACAGGATTGGTAAGCATTTACCAGCACACTGCTGACTGGCTCCCCGCTTAGTACTTCCTCAAAGAAGCCTTTGCTACTCTCCGTTGTAAACCAGCTTTCCTGTCCATCATCGCTTTCCCTCATGTTGCCTGTTTTTATTGTTGTCGTAGCTTTTACAACCTATACCCGGGTTATTTATTTGCTGCTAAGTTTTGGATGGCACACCCCTTCCCCACTAGGCTCCAGAGAACAGCCATCGGCCTGTTTTTTCTCCTACTCTATTCCCTTGGCTGAGCATAGGGTCAGGCACAATGCATATATTTGTTGAAATGGACACAGGCCTGACAATAAGCCCTTTGAAGACTCAAGCTAACTGGGGAGGGCTGGGGATGGACAACACTTCCCGCTAGAAATGTGGGCCTTCAACGCCTGGAGTCCAAGAGCAACCCAGGTCTTCCTGGGTCCAGCCTGAAATCTGCAAGGTCATCCTTGCCTTTTTTCTTTGGCCAGACCATGTGGCAGGTGGGACAAGGGATCAACCCACATTCCCTGCAGTGGAAACACGGAGTCTTGACCACTGGACCAGCAGGGAAGCCGCCATCCCTGTCTCTCCAGTTTACCACAGAGAACAGCTCTCCAGGGGTCAGCTACACCGCCGTCTCCTATTGTCCATCAAGGATTTCACGACCTAGACCTTGAGCTAGGAACCTCCCTGGGGGTTAGGGTTCTACCTCTGTCCTGCTGAGGGACATCCAGGAGTCATCTGCTGGGGCTTTCTCTCCATGTGTGTGCCGTGGTCAGAGCAGAGATGCACAGGGCTGAACTGCAATCCCAGCTGTCAATTCCTTATGTCCTCATGAATTCAAAGGCTCTGGCCCATTTTCTTTTTCTCAGGGACTCTGGTGGGCTACAATCTAGGGTCGCAGAGTCAGGCGCAACTACAGCGACTGAACGCACATACACACAGGGAGAAAACTGGGCTTGTTTCCTATTTCCTATCAGGATTCCTACCAGAATTGGGGGTTGCCAGCTCCAGGTGTGGGAACATTCTTTGCATTTTCATTTAGCCAACCCTGCCCACTCTTTTGCCAGGCTGATGCTGGCCCCTAGAGGGTACTTTTTCACAGCAGAGGCAGATCCATTGACCAGATTCTGAGCAGGACAGCTCATGCCAAGTGCTATTGCTAATAGAAGTTCTCCCAAGTATCAAGAAAAATGCCCAAGGGGGACCCCTGGACCACTTTGTGGAGAAGATAACACTTGGGCTGGCCCTCGGAGATGAGCCTGCTGAAGCCCCATGGGTGGGGAAGCGGAATTACCTCCAGAAGCAGGGGGAGAGCCTCGGCGCAGCATGCCAGCCGCCTGCCCTGAGGGACAGCTCAGCAGCAGCTGGTGGCTCCCGGCCGAAGGCCAGATGGGATGACGGAGGGCTCGGCAGATGTCCGGGTGCACAGATGGCAGCAGGAGCAGATGCCCTTGCCACCTCCACCCCCACCCCAGCCCCCACCAAATGGACTGATGGCACATTTCCACCACTCTGGCTAAATGGGGCTGGAAGCTGAAATTGGAGATGGCTGTGCTATAGGAGGGGCTTCGCAGGTGGTGCTGGTGGTAAAGAACCTGCCTGCCATGGCAGGAGACAGGAGACGTGGGTTCGATCCCTGGGTTGAGAAGATCCCCTGGAGGAGGGTATGGCAACCCACTGTGGTATTTTTGCCTGGAGAATCCCATGGACAGAGGAGCCTGATGGGCTACAGTCAATAGGGTCACAAAGAGTCAGACACAACTGAAGTGACTTAGCACGCACGCACACCAGTGCTACTGGAGAATGTTCCAAATGTGTCCAAGAAGTGGGCCTGATTTTGCTGACTGAGATCCCCAGCTGTTCCGCAGGTATCATGAATGGGAGACTCACAACTGTCTTTGGGGAGGATCTTGGAGAAGCCTCTCCTCCCACTCCGGAGAAGGGGGGCTGGGTTCTTTGGCAACTCTGCTTTATTGACCCCCATTTTTCCATTTTTTCCGATGGCTCTGGGCTCCGGGAAGCAGCCTGTCTCCTTGCTGGGTCCTCTGGTGAGAAACATAGTAGAATGGGGTATGGCAGAGACAGAATGGAAGGCAAGGCAGGTGGCAGGCAGTGGCCCAGCCCAGGAGGCATCATCCCGGGGCAGCGTGGCTGAGTCTCTAAGACCGTGGTCTCAACATAGCAAAACTACATGTCTATGTCTGGCTGAGTCCCTTTGCTGTTCACCTGAAACTACCACAGCATTGCTAATCAGCTATGCCCCGGTACAAAATGTTCACAGCATTGCTAATCAGCTATGCCCCGGTACAAAATGTTCACAGCATTGCTAATCAGCTATGCCCCGGTACAAAATGTTCACAGCATTGCTAATCAGCTATGCCCCGGTACAAAATGTTCTCGGTGTTTAAAAAAAAAAAATTGCTGCATCTAAAAATAAATAACTAGAAAGAAAAAAAAAAAAAGAACATTTCAGAGTGTGGAGCGCAGCTTCCTTTTATCAAATAAGAGCTTTGTCTCCAGGCTCCTTTATACCAACACTTCCAGTGAGCGGAAGTGTTTGATGGATCACGAACTTTGAGGGTGGGAGGAAGACTAAGGAGAGGCATTTAGGCTGTGAAACTGCTACGTTCGGATGATGCGACCTAAGGTGACCAGAAAGCCGCGAGAGGCTGTAAACCAGTGAGGAAGCGGGCTTCAAGATGTCATGTTCACTCCCCAAGAGGACAGAGAAGATTAGAAACACAAAGGGAAGTGTTTCCAGAGGCACTCAAGTTATATACAGTTACGAAAAGGAGGTCACTGTCTCCTTAACATAGCTGTTACGAAGACGAGCTAGATGAATCTGGGGAATTATCACTTGGGACCAAGAGTGTGAACCCGAGGACAGACACCCCGTCTGTGGGCAGCTGCTCTGACGTGGCTCCTGGCCTCTTCCCTCTTCCTTGCTGGTTTCAGGGCCCACCGCTTCCCCTGGTTGACCTCATGAAGCCGTGCTTCTCAGAGTATGGACCCTTGGCCAGCAGGATCAACCTTGCCTGGGAGCTTGTTAGAGAAGCTGATTCTTAGTCCTGCCCCAGACATGTGGAATTAGAAACTCTGGAGGTGGGACCCAGCCATCTGGGTTTATCAAACCTTCTAGATGATTCTGAAGCATGTTCAAATTTGAGAACCACCAGCAAAACAATTGGCAAAACCAACCCCAAGAGGATGCCATGGGCATGAAGTACTACTTTGTTGCCCAAAGTCCTCACTTGCCCACCTTAGTTCATGGTATTTTAAAAAATATACATAAGCATGTACATGAATGTTCAGTCATGTCTGACTCTTTGCCACCCCCACGGACAGTAGCCTGCCAGGTTCCTTCTGTCCATGGGACTCTTTGGGCAAGAATACTGGAGTGGGTTGCCATTCCCTTCTCCAGGGGGTCTTCCCGACTCAGGGATCGAACCCACGTCTCCCAAGTCCCCTGCATTGCAGGCAGATTCTTAACCACTGAGCCACCTGGGAAGCCCCCTTTTTAATACAGTATTTTTATAAGTACTTATGTGACCACACCAGGTCTTAGCTGCGGCATACGAGATGTTCCAGTTGTGGCATGCGGACTTTTAGTTGTGGCATGTGGGACCTAGTTGCCTGACCAGGGATTGAACCCAGGCCCCCTGCACTGGGAACACAGAGTCTTAGCCACTAGACCACCTGGTCATAAAAGTCCCTGTTCATGGAATCTTCCACCTATCTCTCTGGTATGATATGTAAGGTCCTGCACGACCTGGCTTGTCCACACCACTTCTGCTTATTCCTTTAAACTCAGCAGCATTGACCCACTTCACATCAAACAGCTCCCTACCTTCTCACCAGGCTCTGGCTTCTCCTCTGTCTAAAATGCCTGCATCATTTCCCCAGTGCCCCCAGGCTGCTGATGTCACTAATTCCCTATACAAACCCCTTAGCACACTGTATAATAATTCCCTGTTCATGGCTGTGAACTCCCTGGAGATAAATGCTGCTTTATTCACGTTCTTCCTGCTTTTCCAAGCACAGGGTTTGGCACACGGGGGAGCACTCATCAATACTTCTGAATACAGGGCTCAGACATTGATATGAGGAGGAAGGAGGTGAGGGAAGGGTCCTCAGACCCTCTGAGGTCTCAGGTTCACATGGTGGGGGCCAGCCCGGCAATGGTAGCAATTAAAAATACTGTGCCTGCAAAATTAATAGCTAAAGGAAAACTGAATTATGTATAACATGTTGTGTATTAACACATCTTTTGAAAGGTTTTTTAAACTGTATTCAGTAAAACAAGCAAGATGCCTAAGCAAAATTTCAGGCTCGCAGCTCTTGTATGGGTTATCAATGCAGGCATGGGCATTCCAGGTGACTCAGTGGTAAAGAACCTGCCTGCCAAGCAGGAGATATGGGTTCCATCCCTGGCTCGGGAAGATCCCCTGGAGAAGGAAATAGCAACCCGCTCCAACATTCTTGCCTAGAGAATCCCATGGGCAGAGGAGCCTGGCGGGCTAGAGTCCCTGGGGTTACAAAAGGGCTGGACACGACTTACTGGCCAAACAACAACAGCATCAGTGCATGCGTGCTAGCTAATTTAGGGGGTTACAGCCCCCTTAACAATTCCAACCTGTGGAGTGAGTGGTGCACAAGATGTGGCATAGGCCAGGGAACAAGGTGTCATTCCACAGGTGTCTGGACCCCTTGCTCCCTGCATTCTTCTCCTATAATCCTTTAACCGCATGGGCAGAGGGCAGCCTGTGGGGGTGTGACTATCCTCTTGATGTACAGAAAGGAGTTCTGTCCCTTGGTATTTCACTGAGCAATGATGGAGCAATGTCATATGGGGAACCATGTACATCTGCTGGACTGTCCCCAAGCCCAGTGTCAGTTCAGTAGCTCAGTCGTGTTCGACTCTTTGCAACCCCATGGACTGCAGCACGCCAGGCTTCTCTGTCCATCACCAACTCCCAGAGCTTACTCAGACTCATGTCCATTGAGTCGGTGATGCCATCCAACCATCTCATCCTCTGTCATCCCCTTCTCCTCCGCCTTCAATCTTTCTCAGCATCAGGGTCTTTCCCAAAGAGTCAGTTCTTCGCATCAGGTGGCCAAAGTATTGGAGTTTCAGCTTCAGCATCAGTCCTTCCAACGAATATTCAGGACTGATTTCCTTTAGGATTGACTGGTTGGATTTCCTTGCAGTCCAAGGGATTCTCAAGAGTCTTCTCCAATACCACGGTTCAAAAGCATCAGTTCTTCCCAGGCTCAGTTTTCTTTGTAGTCCAACTCTCACAGTGCACTTTAGAGGTGCTCAATAGATGCTTGATGAAAGACTAAACAAATGAATGAACACTGCAGCTGGGGAGATCAGAACAGGAAGGGCAAAGGCAAGGGGATCATCATAATTGGAATTCTGGGTTCTTCAGTATGCCTGACCACCTCCCTTTTCCTTTTTTTTCCCTTTTTTCCTATTTTCCAGATGTGCTTTTTCTTCTTTCTTTTCTCAACATTCCAAGTAAAGGGTACCAGGCCCACTGACCCCTTGCTTGGTCAGTGACAGATGGGAGAGCAGAGGCAGCTGGGTGCTGCTGGAGTTTATCTCAGAGCTGTTGAGGTTGGCGGAGGGGGTCAGCTAGCAGGCTGAACCCAACTGGCATCTTAAAGGCACAGACCTGGGCAATGTTTTGCAGCTTCAGCACAACAGAGGTCCTGCTTTCGGAGGGAGACCGATAAACAATGGCCCCACAGCTTAACAGGATTGAAATATGATGCTATTCAAAGGGGATGTCAAAAGGATTAATAGCCCATCTCCTCCTAGCTTGGTGCTAAAGCCACGCTCCTGCCTCGAGTTAAATCACGCTTAGCTTGTGTGCTACATTTTAAATCTTCTCCATTAAGTGCAGACCATTAGCATCGCAGCGTGGGGCTGGTTCTCCGGGACCCTCTGCACACTAGTACAATGCTCCAGTTGGGTCTTTTTAATGGGGACCAAGCTGAGCACCTGGATAGCAAGCACAGCTTAACACATTGAGTCTACAAATAGATATCTGGCCCCTTTCTTGGGACATACTTCTGGACTTGGGTCGAAACACTCAAGAGAAACAAAGTGTCTCAGAAAATAAAGAGACACAAATAAAGGGACAATGATGGACTCCACTGAATGCCAAGTGACAAGAACTGAATCTTGTCACACATCCTGCACATAAACAGACTTATGGGGGAAGAGGGTAAGTCAAGGTAAGGGTGATGGAGCAGGTTGTTTAAACAAACACAGTCTAAACTTCTGTGCCAGCAGTGGCTGGGTCCTATGTTCAGGCAGGCACACCCCATGAATGTGCTTTGTGTCCATGTTCAGGTTAAAATGGACAGGACTAAGCAACTAACACTTCACCTCACTTCAGGTTAAAATAACACAAGATGATAAGTTCAGCACCTATAGATTTAAGAGTTTCATGCTCTAACTAGGATTCTCCTTTTCCGAGTGGTGGTTCTCAGCACACAGACGGGAGAGATGATGGTTCTCCGTGTGGTCTGCTGAATGAAGAGCAGTTTATAATCCTGACTTTTAGGCTGAGGACAGTGTGGCCTCCTTGCTTCCTGGTGGAAGGAATGATTCACTCTATCCTTCCCTTAGTATCCCTTCGTGAGGAAAAACGACTGCCTCCCTCACATAGAAAGTGGACTTTCCCCCCACTTTATTGAGGTATGAGTGACGAAATTGTAGATATTTAAGCTTTACAAGGTGATGCTTTGATATACATCAGTTTGAAGTGATTACCACAATCGCGCTAACTCACATGTCCTTTATCTCATATAGTTATTTCTTTATGGTGAAGACACTTGAGATAAACTGTCCTAGCAACTTTCGAGTATCCAGCACAGTATTATTAACTCTAGTCACCATGCTATACACCAGGCCTCCAGAACTTTTCAATCTTATACCTGAGTTTGTACACTTTGAGCAGCATCTTTCCATTTCCTTCTGCCCCAGTCACTGGTCACCGCCGTTCTATTCTCTGTTGCTGTAGATTCCATTCCCTCTGCATATATAAACGATACCATATGGCATTTGTCTTCCTCTGTCTGGCTTATTTCATTTAGCATAACGTCCTCCAGTTTCATCCATGTTGTCAGAAATGGCAGTATTCCCTTCTTTTTCAAGGTTGAACAATATTCCACTGTATATCATATTTTCTTTATCCATCTGTCAACAGACATTTCGGTTGTTTTCATCTCTTGGCTGTTATGAACAATGCTGCGATGAACTTGAGGGTGAAATATCGTCTCCAGATAGTGATTTTATTTCCTTTGGATATATACCCAGAAGTGGGATTGCTGGATCATACGGTAGCTCAATTTTCAATTTTCTGAGGAACCCCTATACTGGTTTCCATAGTGGCTGTACCAATTTACACTTCCACCAGCAGTGTACAAGTGTTCCCTTTTCTCCACATCCTTGCCAACAATTATCTTTTGACTTTTTGATAACAGTTGTCCTAACAGGTGTGGAGTGATACCTCACTGAGATTTTGGTTTGCATTTCCCCAGTTAGTGGTGTTGAGCATCTTTTCATGTTCCCGTTGGCCATTTGTCTTCTTTGGAAAAATGTCTATTCAAGTACTTTGCCCAATTTTTAATAGGATTATTTGATTTTTTATTATTGAGCTGTGTGAGTTCTTTATATATTTTGAATATTACCCCCTTATCAGATATATGGTTTGCAAATATTTTCTCCCATTCAATAGGCTGCCTTTTCATTTTGCTGACTGTTTCCTTTGCTGTGTAGGAACCTTTTAGTTTGATGTAGTCCCACTTATTTGTTTGAGTTTTTGTCTCCTGACCTTTGGGTGTCAAATCTAGACAATCACTGCCAAGACTGACATCAAGCTTATACCCTATGTTTTCCTTGTGGAGTTATTTTATCAGGAGGAGATGGTAGGGAGGTAGATAGTTCTCCTGTCCTATCCAAGTGCCAAAAAAGCTTGAAGAAAACTGTTCTTTGGAGAGGGGAGACATGATCATCCCCACTTAACCTCCCTAAACAACACAGAGCTTTCAGACACCAAAGTTAAAGTCAAGGGTCATTATTTTGTGATCTAAGTACATAATATCTCTCCATTCCCTTTTAAGGCCTTTGATAAGATCCAAACTGGTCAAATTGATGTCCATACCTGAATAAGGAACTGACAGACAAACTGCGATGGGCCCTACTCCCTACTCAGGTGGTCTGGATAAGCACTTTCTTCCCACCTGGTTCATCTCATGGTGGGCCCTCCAGAAACAGAATAAACAATTGGGTGGAAGACAGCAAAACCACATAAACCCAGAGTTAACCTCTGCTAATACTTGTACTTACTCCTCTACATATGCATCGACAGACGTCTGGAAGAAGGAATACACACACATACTATGTGCATAAACATACTATGTATATATGTATACAATACAGTACTCATAATATATATATATATATATAATGTTTATATCTGCATATATTTGTATAGTTTATATGCTTGTGTACACTCACATATATATGGGACCATAGTATATACTTATATATGTATATACATAAGTATATACCTGAACTTATATACATGTGTATACATAATACATGTATGTGTATATGCTAAGTCACCTCGGTCATGTCCAACTCTGTGACCCTATGGTCTGTAGCCCACCAGGCTCCTCTGTCTATAGGATTTTCCAGGCAAGAATACTGGAGTGGGTTGCCATGCCCTCCTCTAGAGGATCTTGCTGAGCCAGGGATTGAATCCACATCTCTTATGTTTCCTGCATTGGCAGGTGGGTTCTTTACCACAAGTGGTACCCGGGAAGTGCAACATAATACATAGCATATCTTACATGCTTACATAATATAATATATATCTTATAAACTTACATCTTGCTTGGTGCACTCAGCAATAAATCGTGAGTGTATTTAACAAAATGGCCACATTTCTGAGACACCTAGTGTAAAGTGCCAAATCAGGAGAGTCCCTTTTCCTGAAATTTTGGAAGGACCAAACCATTCATCAACATCATCAATAGTCAAAAATCTCCAAAGCTCTAAAAAAGTTAAAATTCAGTTAAATATCAGAGCCAGTGCTTGTTCTGTCAGCAGAGTAACCCCTAGTGACAAATAAAAATTATATCTCTGCCTTTAATTGCTACATCATTATCCCTGGACACCTGAGATATATATGTAAATTCAATATTAGCTATTAAAATGTGCATTTGTTTTCAAAATGGCCTTATCCAGCAAATGACTTTGCAAAATTAGGAATAATAATAATGGATCAGGAGTGAGGAATAATAATCAGGTATCCCAACATCCCTGTAAATCACCGTGCACACCCTGTGTGGAGGGAACATAATTATATAAAAATAAGATGAAGCACAGCGCGGCCTCCGGAGTGTGCCGTCTTGAATGAATTTCAGATATTGGAGTCCTATCTAAGAGAAGTTATTAAGGAGGTTTTATGGCTGGCGTGGGCTTCCCAGGTAGCTCAGTGGTAAAGAACCTGCCTGCAATACAGGAGACGTGCAATCCCTGGGTTGGGAAGATCCCCTGGAGGAGAAAATGGTAACTCACTCCAGTATTCTTGCCTGGACAATCCCATGGACAGAGGAGTCTGGCGGGTTACGGTCCTTGGGGTTGCAAAGAGCAGAATATTACTGACTACGCATGCGCACATAGCTGGTGTATGACAGGAGTCTAAATAAAAGCGAACTATCTTGGTAAGAAAGGGCTTTGGGTTTGCTTGGGAAGCAGCATTCCTTTCTCATGGTTAGGCTGTGCCCGAACCCAGAGTGTGACTTTCCTTTCTTTGAAGCAAAAGAACCAGCAAAGGAGAAAGAGCATGAAGGGAAGCTCGCTAACATCTGCAGGAGCTGTGGCCACCTCAAGTCAGTCACCGGAGCCATGACTGGCTTTGGTGACAACGAGGAGTCTGTCGGGAGAACTTCCCACCAGTCTTCAACACAAATTCCTAAATGGGGGGGTACCCCCTCTTTCCCTGATGTCTACTTCTGCTTCATGGACTCTTTCAGCCCTGGGTTCCCAAGGAAAAACATCAGCCGGCCAGCTGTCTCAGGTTCACTGTCATGTGGGACTGCACCAAGTATATGTTTTTTTTCCTCTTTAATGTATTTATTTTTAATCAAAGCATAACTGCTTTACAGTGTTGGGTTGGTTCCTACCAAACATCAACATCAACCAGCCATACCTATGTCCCCTCCCTCTTGAACCTAGAGCCTATAATACAGAGTGAAGTAAATCAGAAAGAAAAAAATATATATATACTAACGCACATATATAGAATCTAGAAAGATGGTACTGATGAAATTATTTGCAGGGCAACAATGGAGATACAAACATAGAGAACAGACTTATGGACATGGTTGGCGGGGAGGAAGGAGAGGGTGGGACGTATGGAGAGACTAACATGGAAACATAGATCGCCATCTGTAAAACAGAGAGCCAATGGGAATTTGCTGTATGACTCAGGGAACTCAACCCAGGGGCTCTCTAACAAGTATATGTTTTTTACGACAAGCACTTGTGCAAGGGAAGACAAGGAAAAAACCCAGCAGACCTGAGAGATGCATAATTCATGACGGAGGCTGAAAGTGCCGAGCACCACAGCCTCGGGTTGAAGCGTGTAGCTGTCCTCATTCACTCACAGAGGGCAGCCAGCTTCCCGCAGTAGGAAGGGACAGTGTGCAGGCAGCAGGTTGCTTTGGCCAGAAAGGGGGCTTCCTGGCACCACTGAGCAGGGTCTCCAGCATCCTGCAATCCTGTCCGGCTTTGAAAACGGACTTTGTCAACAGTTCTTCCCTGGTGGTCCAGATAGTAGAGAATCCCCCTGTGATGCAGGAGACATGGGTTTGATCCCTGGGTCAGGAAGATCCCCTGGAGAAGGGCATGGCAACCCACTCCCATATTCTTGCCTGGTAAATCCCATGGACAGAGGAGCCTGGCAGGCTACAGTCCATGGGGTTGCAAACAGTTGGACACGACCAAGTGACTAACACTTTCACTTTCACTGAAGGGGAAGCCTCTGCAACCCTGCTAGTCTGTTTCCCAGACAGAAGCCGTGCAGGCACTGTGACGTCGGTTCACTCAGTTTAATGAGAACAACCCCGTGAAATAGTGTTCTTTTGCTCAGTGACACACGCGCCTGTCTCTGCATGGAGCATCTGTGTCGCACTAGCTGCTCTGGGAGGGGCTCCTGACATCTAAGAGTCTCTCCATGCCCTCTGCCCCAGGACAGGCTGAACGTTGTGAACTGAAGCTCCAGCACATCCCTGCTGAGGTCTAACCAGCTCTGAAGAGGTGGGCTCTTCTGGAGTCCCTGCTCCTTGACATCCGGTGAGGCGGACTTGGATGATGCTCTGGGCTCTGGCTTCTGCGAGGGCCCTGCACCGGTCTCCTTCTCCTCTTGGCCATTGTAGGTTTTCACGGGGAAATTAACTCCTGGTTCTTACAGTAGGATTGACAGAGTCCTATGGAGTAGTATTCCAGGCAGAGCTCCCTCTCCCGTTTTATCCATCTGCTACCTACAACCCCCACCCCTTGAAACACAGGCACTCTGAGGGCTAGAATTTTCTGGGCCTGAAAGTGTTTCCATGCTCTTAACATCCTCCAGGAGCTTTGCCCAAACCTCGCCCAAGAGGTGAGCTCATGGAGGAGCCTTTACAATGGAGGGGATGAGGAAACTTATTTGCAAAGCAGAAATAGAGACACCTATGTAGAGAACAATACAGATATCAAAGTGGGGAAGACGAGTGGTGGGATGGATTGGGAGATTGGGAGCGGCATATATACACTGCTGCTGCTGCTAAGTCGCTTCAGTCGTGTCCGACTCTATGCGACCCCATAGACGGCAGCCCACCAGGCTCCCCCGTCCCTGGGATTCTCCAGGCAAGAACACTGGAGTGGGTTGCCATTTCCTTCTCCACATATATACACTACTATGTATAAAATAGATAATTAATGAGAACCTACTATATAGTACAGGGAACTCTACTTAGTGCTTTGTGGTGATCTAAATGGAAAGGAAATCTAAGAGGGGATATATGTATATCAAAGAAAAGCTATGACAAACAAAGACAACATATTAAAAAGCAAAGATAACACTTTGCCAACAAAAGTCCGTACAAAGCTATGGTTTTTCCAGTAGTCATGTAGAGAGGTGAGAGTTGGACTATAAAGAAGAATTGATGCTTTCTAACTGTGGTGCTGGCAAAAACTCTTGAGAGTCCCTTGGACTGCAAGATGATCAAACCAATCAATCTGAAAGGAAATCAACTCTGAGTATTCATTGGAAGGACTAATGCTGAAGCTGAAACTCCAATACTTCGGCCATCTGATGCAAAGAGCTAACTCACTAGAAAAGACCCTGATGCTGGGAAAGACTGAGGGCAAAAAGAGAAGGGGACAACAAAGGATGAGATGGTTGGATGGCATCGTCGATTCAATGGGCATGAGTTTGAGCCAACTCTGGGAGATAGAGAAGAACAGGGAAGCCTGCAGACTGGTGTGCTGCAGTCCACAGGGTCACAGAGAGTCAGACATGACGGAGCAACCGAACAACAGCAGCATATGTATATGTGTATCTGACTTACTTCGCTGAGCAGCAGAACTAACATAGCATTGTAAAGCACCTATACTCCAATACAAACTGATAGAAGAGAAAGGAGGGGAGGGGCTCCCACTCCCCTAGGATGGGAGTCATATCACGGGCCAGGTCCTTAGCAGCCCTCCAGTGGTAAGTCTCACAAAATCTCATACACATGACTGAGGGCAGTTTTACCTATAAACGCTTATTGGCACTTAAAAAAAATGAGATATAACTGACATAGACTTGGCTTTTTTTTTTTTTAAACAAAGTATTATCTTCTCCAAATTTGTCATGTCAGTTGCAAAAGGGAATATGTGCTTGATACGTGCTACCCTGTGCAACTGGAATAACAAGTAACCATATCCATGGATGGGGTGACGATGGACACTTGAATGTCTGGTACCCTTGGTGATGCCTCACTGTAGGCAATCCTGCTGGGTTTCCTTCATTTGCTGAGAGTCTTCTACCGAGATGAAATGGAATAAAAGAATTCCACAAAGCAGCCCTCTCCTGCTGCCACAGGATTTTCTCCTTCCTTATGTTTTATACCTTCTTGGATCATATCCTAATTATTCACTTCCACATTGATTTCTAACGCTAGAGGTAGAAAGGCTGGACGACAAGTGTCTCACTTGGTTTCTCTCCTTGATGTTTGCCCAGGGGCAGATGCTGCCTGGCATGTGGTGGGTTCTTTGAGCATTCATTCTAAAGTTCATACCAAGTGCCTGCTCTGTGCCTGGCCCTGAGGGGCACAGCGGTGAACAGGACACATGGCCTCTAAAAGAACTTGAGAATCTGTCTAGTTCAACACTTTGTTTTGATAAATGATGACAAAGGCCCAGGGAGGGAAAGTGCCCTGGGTACCTCAGCCAGAACCAGACTGAGTCCAGTGCCCTCTCCTGGACCGACCAGCTAGACGGCTGCTTGATGAATGAGCAGCGTGTCTATGAGTCAGTCCATTCAGTGCTAGAGGGCTTCTCAGGTGGTTCAGTGTTAAATAATCTGCCCGCCAATGCAAGGAGACACAGGTTCGATCCCTGGGTCGGAAAAATCCACTGGAGGAGGAAATGGTAACCCACTCCAGTTATTCTTTCCTAGAAAACCCCATGGACAGAGGAGTCTGGTGGGTACAGGGCATAAGGTCCCAAACAGTTGGACAAAACAGCACACACGCATGCATACACAAATTTGGTGCCAGAAACTGGCTATGAAGACCAGGGAAAGCAGAAGGGAGGGGACATAATAACAACAGAGGATCTTGAGAGAAGAGATAAGAATGCGGGAAGATCCAGGCCAGGTCAGTGCATGCTAACGTCAGTGGCAGGACGTCAAGTCCCCGCCCCGCAGGAAGCAGGGGAGCTGAAAACTCCAGCACTAGCCCCTGGTAGGGGGCCAGTGCCCAGACTCCAGACTCCTCATTGAAAATGAAGAGAAATTCTCCTTGATGTTTGCCCGGGGCAGATGCTGCCTGGTATGTGGTGGGTTCTTTGAGCATTCATTCTAAAGTTCATACCAAGTGCCTGCTCTGTGCCTGGCCCTGAGGGGCACAGCGGTGAACAGGACACATGGGCTCTAAAAGAACTTGAGAGTCTATCTAGTTTAACACTTTCTTTTAAAAAATGATGACAAAGGCCCAGGGAGGGAAAGTGCCCCGGGTACCTCAGCCAGAACCAGACCGAGTCTAGTGCCCTCTCCTGGACCGACCAGCTAGACGGCTGCTTGATGAATGAGCAGTGTGTCTATGAGTCAGTCCATTCAGTGTTGGAGGGCTTCTCAGGTGGTTCAGTGTTAAATAATCTGCCCGCCAATGCAAGGAGACACAGGTTCGATCCCTGGGTCAGGAAAACCCGCTGGAGGAGGAAATGGTAACCCACTCCAGTTATTCTTTCCTAGAGAACCCCATGAACAGAGGAGTCTGGTGGGTACAGGGCATAAGGTCCCAAAGAGTTGGACAAAACTGAGCACACATGCACGCATGCACAAATTTGGTGCCAGAAGCTGGCTATGAAGACCAGGGAAAGTAGAAGGGAGGGGACATAATAACAACAGAGGATCTGGAGAGAAGAGATAAGAATGGGGGAAGATCCAGGCCAGGTCAGTGCATGCTAACGTCAGTGGCAGGACGTCAAGTCCCCGCCCTGCAGGAAGCAGGGGAGCTGAAAACTCCAGCACTAGCCCCTGGTAGGGGGCCAGTGCCCAGACTCCAGACTCCTCATTGAAAATGAAGAGAAAAACTCTTGCCTCTTGAGTTTGCATAATTAAAACTGAAGAGCAGAATTTGCCTATCAACTTAAGCCCCATGAAAATGCATAGAAAACTCCTAAAATATGACTCATTATTACACAGATAAATCATGCAGGTCCCTTGACTCCTACTTGCAGCTGAGTTTTATGCTGTAAAAAAAGCAGATACAGCTATTGACTACTTCCACGGTCAAAACAGCTTCTTGGCAGGATCCAAGGCCTCACTGGCTGGAATTTGTCTGCATCTCCAGACTGCTCTCCCCCCACTTCAATCCTACATCCTGGCCACAGCCAGCTCCCCACAGTTCTTCTCACACGCCGTTTTGTTCTGGCCTCTCTCTTTTGGGCGCTTCCCAGGTGACTCAGTGGTAAAGAATCTGCCTGCCAATGCACGAGTCATAGGTTTGATCTCTGGGTCGGGAAGATCCCCTGGAGAAGGAAATGGCAACCCACTCTGGTATTCTTGCCTGGGAAATCCCATGGACAGAGGAGCCTGGTGGGCTGCAGTCCAGGGGGTGCAAAGAGTCAGACAGGACTGAGCGACCAAACAACAACCGCTTTTGCCCAGACAGCCCAGAACACCCTTTTCATCTTCTCCATTTGGCTAATCTAGACTCATCCCTCCCAACTCAGCTCCCATAAGAGGTGACCCATGTCACCTCTTATGGGTATCATTACTATGCCCTAACCCCACACCCAGAGCTGGAGAAGCTATCTACCCTCCTACAGGTCTCTGTACTGACCTTCCTTGTAGCACTTACCACATGCCTGCTGACTCATCTCTTGTCCAGCAATTATGTCCTAGCCCTATGCCCCTGGTGCCTCTCCCAAGGCCTCACCATATCAGGCACTCAATAAAGGTTACCTGAACATGGTCCATGCCTTCCCCAATCCAGCCTCATAAAAGGCTGCCATTTTTTTTCTTTTATAGCATAATCTGTAGTTGCTTTGAAGTATTGTACCACACAAATACCTTTGCAGTACCATACCACGCAAATACCTTATAAGTTATTTAACTGGCTTAGAAGATTTCCTGGAGAAGGGAAAGGCTTCCCACTCCAATACTGTGGCCTGGAGAATTCCATGGACTGTACAGCCCATGGGGTTGTAAAGAGTCGGACACAACTAAATGACTTTCACTTTCACTGTTGTTGGACATTTAGATTATTTTCAATATTTTAAGACTCCCATTTTGATACTAAAGGGATTACCATAGCCATCAACTAGCCAACTGAGACTTCCCCTAAAAACCAGCAAATCAAACCTCAGTGAAAATAAGCAAAGCTACTTGGGATGCTGGTAATCACAGTGTGAGCTGATCAATGTTCCATCTGGAGGAGAGCAAGGACTGCCTTATCAGAGCAGCATGACACGCACCCCAGATTCGTCTACTGATAGGCCTCCTGAGTCATGTCTGCCAGGAATTCCACATAAAATGGAAGAAGAAACTCAGCCAGCTGAAGGTGCTGGTGGCCTGGTTAATAAGCTCTGCTCCGGCAAAGGCTTTTCCTCCTCCCCACGAACGGAATCCCGGATGAAGCCTAGGCTCAGGCACTCTCAGGTAAGAGGGCAGTCCCGGGCCCCGCAGACCCCAGGACTGAGGGTCAGTTGAGGTTCACTGCTGTTGCCATCACAGCCCCAGACCTAGAGGTCAACATCAAAGCCAAGGCCAGCATCGAGGCCTTTTCTCCCAGCCTTCTGCTGCACCCCGATATCAGGCAAAGCAGAGACAGACCACCCAGAATTGCTGCTAGGTCGTCTTTGATGGGAAGAAGGTGACAGTGAGGCTGACTTTTTTACGATCTGGGGGGTGGTTCCCATAGTCTACTAAGAAGCAGTAGAAGTTCATTAACATCAAAAGAACTTAAGAAAAGGTGGGGGACATCCCTGGTGGTCCAGTGGTTAAGAGGCCACACTGCCAATACAGGCAGCACAGGTTCGATCCCTGGTCGAGGAACTAAGATCCCACCTGCCACGGGGCACAGCCAAAAGATTAAAAACAGAGTGAAAAGATGGGATAAATAGACCTTCCTTCTTTGTCCATGAAGGAAGCTCCCAGATTGGGGGAGGGTGGAGAAGGGGTTGCTTAGAGTCGGAGAAGGCAATGGCACCCCACTCCAGTACTCTTGCATGGAAAATCCCATGGACGGAGGAGCCTGGTGAGACTCCTGGCTGGAGTCTGAGCCTGGACGGAGAACCCCTGTCTATGGGGTTGCACAGAGTCGGACATGGCTGAAGTGACTTAGCAGCAGCAGCAGCAGTAGCAGAGTCTTTCCTAGCGATGTAGGATGGTGTCAGTTCTACGAAAGTGGTCAGACGGAGGTGGGTATGCTGGAAATTCTGATGAGGCCTCTAAGGGGGGCAAGGAGTACGGTTCTGTTACTTACTAACATCCGGGCCTTGGGGTATTTTGGTCTTAGTTTCTCTACCCATAATCTATAAAACGGGAATCATACCTACCTCATGGACTTAAGAGAATAGAATACACACAGGTGCACACACACAGAGCATACCTATAACTCATCAGTGATGATTTCCAACTGCAGCTTCTTTAAAGGGAGAAACAATGACCTCTTCTGGAATTTTGTGGTTTTTTTCTCCACCACCATTTATAGCTGTCTTGACCACATCTAACTGAACTGCAATTATTTATTTATTTGGCTGTGCAACATGTGGGATCTTAGTTCTCCGACCAAGGGTTGAACCTGTGCCCCTGCATGGAAGAGCAGTGTCTTAACCACTGGACTGCCAGGGAAGTCCCTGAGCAGCATTTTTGAAAAGCAATTTATTCCCAACAAGTCTTTACCTTAGTTTCATTGAATATGTGTACAACAGGCATAAACAGGTTTTGCAATAACCACAAGTGGCTCTTAGCAAGCAAAGGACTTGGCTGCTGGGAGGCAAGGGGCCCCGGCAGGGTGGTCAAGGACCTGCTGGCCATGCAGAGGCTCTGTATCTCAGTGGAAAGCAGTCAGTTGCTCTGCCCACACGCCCTTGCCCTGAGCACATGGGTGTGCCCTGGCCTTACTTCCAGCTGCCCCTGTCTTCAGTTCTCTGCCTGAGGACCTCCTCTCCCTGCTGGAACTCACTTTGCCACTTGCACAGCAGGTGCCATAGAACAATGGAAATTCTGACAGCAAGGACGGATAGGAGCTGGTGTATAAAGACCCCAGCCCCTCACCTGTAGCGCTGGATAACCCTGAGGCAGGTTCTGCATGGGCTCCCCCGTTTCTCCAGCAGGTTCAAATTCCTGTCTCCCACAGCAGTACCTGGCTTAGAAGCGCACCCTTGCTTGCATGGCTGCCTCCCCTTTCATGTCTCATTTTCCTGAAGCCCTTCTGGTGTCCTCCCACCTCTCAGATAAACTATTTTTTCCTGAGCCCTAGGCTCGGTTTGCTTTTGCAAAAACCCAAACTATAACAGTCTCAGATGTAAGCCTTGCTCTGGGAATGGAGTAAACAGGGCAGTGTGGTGCTTTAGTTATATGAAGGTTGCCATATACACAACCCTGTCTGTGGGGGGCTGAATAATAGCCCCCAGTGATGTCCTGATGCTAATCCCCAGAACCTGTGTATATGTCACTTTGCATGGTAAAAGAGACACTGCAGGTGTGACTAAGTTAAGGATCTGGAGATGGAGAGATGATTCTGGCTGATCCTGCTGGGCCTGATCCAGTAATGAGAGTCTTTTTAAGAGACAGGCAGCAGAGAGTGAAGTGGGAAGCAGGCCATGTGACAACAGAAGCTATGGGAAGCACAATCAGAAAAAGAAGATGCTGGCTTTGAGGATGGAGGGAGGCACCACGAGCCAGGGAATGCAGGCAACCTCTAGGAGCTAGAAAAGGTAAGGAAACGGGTTCTCTCCTGGAGCCTCTAGAAGGAATCAGCTGTTGATACCATGAGTTTAGCCCCCTCAGACTCATTCCAGGCTTCCAACCTCCAGAACTATAACAGAATAAATATGTGTTGTTTTTTTTAAGCTGCTGAGTTGATGGTAATTTGATACAGTAGCAAAAAGAAACTAAAGCTTACCATCCAGTCCTTGCATTACCTTACAGTGGATACAATTTATCCCCATTTTACAGATGGGAAAACTGGAGCTTGCTCACCTGTGGAACAGCTTGGCCTCAAGGCAGAAGAGCTGGTAAGTGGCAGAGCTGGGATCAAGCTAGTCTGTCCAACCTGGACCATCAAGTTCCCTCCACCCATGATTCCAACACTGATTCCAAGAGACCCAGTTGCAAAGCCAGCCTCTTAAGGTTGGGCTTCCTGGTTCTACTGTGTCCACCAAAAGGCTCAACAACAAAGAAACATGCCACGGCTTACAAAGATGATAGGAAAAGCTACCAGGAGCTTATATGAGGCCAAACCCTACCTCAATACTCAAGTTATAACCTGCTTAGATGAGGCTCAGGACAGGTTCACTCATTCTGTTCTGGACTGAAATGGGATAGTCAGGAGCCGAACAGAATACAACTCTAATCATATTTCAAAAGAAATATAAATACTCCAATGGGGACTTCCCTGGTGTTCCAATGGTTGAGAATCTGTCTGCCAATGCAGGGGACATAAGTTTGATCCCCGGTCTGGGAAGATCCCACATGCTACAAGGCAACTAAGCCCATGAGCCACAACTACTGAGCCCGTGCTCTGTAGCAAGAGGAGCCCCTGACTGCGGCAACTATTGAAAGCCTGCGCACAGCAGTGAAGACCCAGCACAGCCAAGGAACAGATACTCCAATGGGTAAGAAAAATAGAATTGCTGCTCAAATACTACTCAATGATAGTATGCATTTTATTGAGCTCCTGCTATGTGCCAGGTATGTGCTAGATGCTGGGGAAATCCAAAGAATTATAAAGAACTGCCTTAGTGGTGTAGAAGATGCAGGGCAGGAGGAAGCACACACACACACACAAATAACTAGCATACAACAGGACAGGCCCTGTATTTCTAAGGCAGCCTGGGGAACTGTTCCTGAGGACCTGCTGTGTGCAAGACAATGAATTGGAGCTGGGAGAAAGATAAGACCATCCCTGCTATGAAGTAGCTAACAGGCTTGGTGAGGTTAACAAACAGGTGATGAACACATATTACTCATTCTTCACACATTTATTTGACAAATGATTACTGAGTGCTTCCTACATGTCAACACTGTGCCATGGATGCTAGAGTGATGGAAATGTACTGGAAACAGTGGAGGCTGAAAGGAGAGGATGGTTGGTGCTCCTTGGAAGGTCGAAGGGAGCCTAATGGTAACACGAGTTGCAGTCCAACAGCTGAGAAGTATCCCCTGGATACAGCATGGGTGAGGAATCTTAGCTTCACATCTCTGCTTTAATATCCCATTACAGTAATCTAATTGGTGTGTTTGACCTACGCATCTTCTCTGGGGGAGGCCACAACTGTCCAATAGCGGTGACAGGGTTTTAATTGTGGTCATTACTGTATCTCTGCACATGTGGAGTGACTCAATGCCCAGGCAATTGAACTCAGGCTGTTTTTCTCAGGTTCATTCCCGCCACTGAGACACTGTCCATTTCCAGTTCCTGGGAAGGTGCTAGGGGTCAGAGCCTATACGGCTTTCAGCTCACATTTTCCCTCCCATCATGCATTCAGCCGGCTCTTGCTCTCATATCTGATAGGAAACTTGCAGGATGTCAGATGTGACAAACGGGGTCTTAAAACAGCCAAGGGAAATATAAACAAAGAGATCTGCCTTTCAGATTCTGGTATGAACAGTTCTGGAAAAAGAAACGGAGAGAGGATTTTAATGGACTTAAAGAAACCAGTTCAAACGAGAGAGACCAGGTGCTGTTGGTGGAGCTGCTGATACTCTGTATGCATCTTATCTTTTATGATAAAAACAAGTGTGACATACACCCTGTGTTGAGTTGTCTGCATTTTGAGATCTCCTGGGTCTTGAATATCATAAGCATTAACACAGCCAAACACATCTGGGGTGAGTGAGGAATTTATAGTTTCAGGGTAGGGAATTGTACATTCCTTATAAAAAAAAAAAATCTTTTAAAAAATGAATTATTTTTTTCACTAAATGTATATAAGGACTTCCATGGTGGTCCAGGGGTTAAGACTTTGCCTTCCAATGCAGGGGTTGTTAAGATTTTGCCTTCCAATGCAGGGGGTGTTTAGACTTTGCCTTCCAATGCAGGGGGTATGGGTTCAATCCCTGGTCAGGGAGCTAAAATCTCACATGCCTTGAGGCCAAAAAAAATCCAAACATAAAACAGAAACTGTATTGTGACAAAGTCAAAAAGACTTTAAAAATGGTCCCCATTAAAAAAAAAATCTTAAAAACAATTAAAATATATATATAAAACAAAATGTGGTATATACACACAAAGAAATATCATTGAGCCTTAAAAAGGAAGGGAATCTGACACATGTGACACCGTGAATGAACCTTAAAGACATTATGCTGGTTGCAGTCAGTCACAAAAGGCCAAATATTGTACGGATCCACTTACATGAAGTGCTTAGAGTGGTTAATATTCACAGTGACAGAAAGCAGAAGAGTGATTACGGGGGGCTGAGGGAAGAGAGGAGTGAAGGCAGTGTTTAACGGGGACAGAATTTAGGTTTGAGAAGAAAACGCTCTGTAGATGGGCAGCGGTTGATGGTTGCATAACAATGTGAAGGTATGTACTTAGTGCCACTGAACTGTACACATAAGAATGGTTAGAATGGCAAATGTTATGTTACAGGTATTTTACCACTATAAATAAAAATGCAACAACTGCAAATGCCACTTTTGAGCTGAAATAGAATCAGTAGGATTTGATCTGAAGGGGATGGTAGTCATGAGTTGATCAGTTTGGAGTTTCCAGATGTCAGTGTGAGGTGGCTGCAATGAATCAGCCAGGGGTAACCCAGTCATTCCAGTCCTAGATATGCACCCAGGAGAAATGAAAGCATAATTTTGCAAAAGACTACTTGTATACAAATATCCACAGCAGCTTTATTCAAAATAGCCCCAACTGGAGCCCATGCAAATGTCCATCAGTAGCAGAATGGATAAACCAACTGCAGTGTATCTGTACAATTTACTCTTCTCCGGTTCTAGAATGAATGAACTGTTGAAACACACAACTTGGATGAATCTCAAAATATTTTGCTAAGTGAAAGCAGCCAGATATAAAAGTATACTTACTGTAGGATCCATTTATATGAAATTCTAGATTAGGTAAAACTCATTTATATGGATAGAACTGAGAATAGGCGTTGCCTGGAGGGAGGGCAGTCTGGGGTAAGGGCCCAAAGAGATTTTCTAGGATGATGGAAATATTTGGTATCTCAATAGGGGTGTGAGTGGCCTGAATGTAATTCATTTGAGCATTTGTCAAAACTCCTCAAATTGTATACCTAAGATCTACGCATTTTGCTATGAGGTATATCACAATGAAAAAATCTTTGTTTTATTCAGTCACCAAGTCGTGTCCAACTCTTTGCAACCCCATGGACTGCAGCATGCCAGACTTTCCTGTCCCTCACCATCTCCCAGAGTTTGCCCAAGTTCATGTCCATTGAATTGGTGACTCAATTTTAAAAATATATAATTATAAAAAAAATAGCACTTCCCAGAGATTCTGGTTCAACAGATCTGGAGTGAAAGCCAGGCATCTGCAGGTTTAAAATATCCACAGTCAGCGGGGTTCCAGCCAGCCCGCTCCATCCCACCACATTGGTCTAAGGTGGGAAGTGCCTTCCCAAACCCACTTCTCCCTGCATCCTTCACCCTTGAAGGAGGCAGGTGGTGCCTCCTTGAACCTTGGCTCACAAGTCACAAGTCATTCTTCCTCCTCTTCCCCCTATTTTTTGGCCATGTCACGCAGCATAGAGGATCTTAGTTCTCTGGCCAGGGATGGAACCCACGTCCCCTGCAGTGGAAGCAGAGTGTCCTAACCACTGAAACACCAGGAAGCCCCACAAGTGACTTCTTAGATGTGCTCAACAAGGCTGGAAACCACGTCCTTTCTCATACAGAGGCCAGCGACAAGGTGCTTGGGAGTGCAGACTGTGGGGTCTGAATGCCTGGGTTCCAATCCCACCTCCTCTCTGACCAGCTGAGGACCCCTGGGCAAGTTCATATGCCTCAGTTTCTTTCCCTGTAAAATGAGGAGGTTGATGCTATTGGGGCATTAGCAACCTTGGAGGGCAGCTGTGAGGATTTAAGAAGTCAATACAAAAATGTAATCATGTTTTTTATTTTCTACAATTTATAATGCTTTGACATCTTGGGGGTCTTTGGACCTGGGGAGGGACCGCTGCTACCAGGGTTGGCTAATTCCTTGAGATAACAAACAGCTTGCCTCTGACCACGACTTTTTTAAAACTGGAGGATAATTGCTTTACCATATTGTGTTGGTTTCTGTTGTACAACAGTCAACATAAGTTTACATATGTCTGGGCTTTCCTGGTGGCTCAGCAGTAAAGAATCTGCCTGCAGTGCAGGAGACGCAGGAGCCGTGGGTTCGATCCCTGGACCAGGAAGGTTCCCTGGAGGAGGAAATGGCAATGCACTCCAGTATTCTTGCCTGGAAAATCCCACGGATGGCGGGGCCTGGTGGGCTACAGTCGATGGGATCACAGAGAGTCGGACACGACTGAAGCAAATGAGTACAGTACAGTACATACATATGTCCCCTCCCTCCTGAACCTCCCTCCCACCTGCCACCCCATCCCAGCCCTCGAGGTTGTCACAGAGCACCAGGTCGAGCTTCCGGTGATATACAGCAGCTTCCCACTAGCTCTCTATTTTATATATGGTAATGTATATGTTTCAATGCTATTCTCTCAATTTTTCTCATCCTCTCCTTTCCCTGCTGTGTCTCTATTCCTGCTTTGCAAATAGGTTCATCAGTATCATTTTTCTAGATTCCATATATATGCATTCAGTTCAGTTCAGTTGCTCAGTCGTGTCTGACTCTTTGCTACCCCATGGACTGCAGCACGCTAGGCTTCCCTGTCCATCACAGTCTCCTGGAGCTTGCTCAAACTCACGTCCATTGAATCAGTGATGCCACCCAACCATCTCATCCTCTGGCATCCCCTTCTTCTCCTGCCTTCAATCTTTCCCAGCACTAGGGTCTTTTCCAATGAGTCAGTTCTTCACATTAGGTGGCCAAAGTATTGGAGTTTCAGCCTCAGCATCAGTCCTTCCAATGAATATTCAGGACTTACTTCCTTTAAGATTGATCGGTTTGATCTCCTTGCAGTCCAAATTTGATCTCCTTGCAGTCCAAATTTGATCTCCTTGCAGTCCAAATAAAACATATGTGTGAATATATGATATTTGTTTTTCTCTTTCTGACTTACTTCACTCTGTATAATAGGCTCTAGGTTCATCCACCTCACTACAGCTAACTCAAATTTGTTCGTTTTTATGGTTGAGTAATATTCCATTGTATATATGTATGACAACTTCTTTATCCATTTATCTACCAATTGACCATGACTTTGATATGCATACACACCAATAAAGAGCCCATACCCCCAACCAGTTCCTTTCTCAAACTCCTACATACCAAGTTAATGTTCCCTTGTCCTGAGTCACCCTGGGCCAACTACTGGACAGCTAGGGGCCACCTGTATAGTCAAGAGCCTGCTGAAATTATTCAAACACTCCAACCCTATGCTCACTAACCCTGCCTCATCCATTGTTTCTGAGCAAACCCTAATAAAGGCTGTAGCCTATGCTTTCTTCCTGCTTAACCACCCTAGTACTTCCCCATGTGGCCCTGCATGCTTTGGCATGATGCCCTACTCTTGGAAACCATTACTAACAAATCACCTTTTCAACAGCAATCATCTCCCAATCTGTTAGCTTTGCTATACATGAATAAAGCCAAAATTCTGGGTAGTTGTTGCTCAGTCCCTCAGTCGTGTCTGACTCTTTGCGACCCCATGGACAGCAGCACACCAGACTTCCCTGTCCTTCACCATTTCCTGGAGTTTGTTCAAACTCATGTCCATTGAGTCAATGATGCCATCCAACCACCTCATCCTCTTCTCCTCCTGCTTTCAATCTTTCCCAGCATCAGGGTCTATTTATTTTTTTTAACAAAACTTTTTATTTATTTATTTAGCTGTGCTGGGTCTTAGTTGTGGCATGTGGGATCTATTGTAGTTCTCTGACCAGGAATCGAACCTGGGCACCCTGCCTTGGGGACACAGGAGTCTTAGCCACTGGACCACTAGCGAAGTCTCTACACTTTAACACAAGCATAAGAAGAGTGCCTGGCATGTAGCAGGCCTGCAAAAAGTAGAATCTTTGTGTAACTAAACCCTCTGCTACTTTTTCCCAGCACTTATCATGATCTGTAATTACATACGTTAGGGGTTGTTTGCTCTCTATCTCCTCTAACCTCTAAACTCTGAGAAGAAAGGCCCATGTCCATTTTTTTATTCATGCTATACTATATTCCCAGCACCTAGTCAAGAGCCAGGCAAAGAGAAGGGCTTAGCAAAGACCTGATGAACAAAGGAGAACCCACTGGTTGTGCAGTTAAACCCTCTTTTCATAGTTAATGAAATCTAAGCCAGGGAGGGGAGGAGACTCACCACATCACACCACCCATTGGATTGGAGCTAATGTGTCAGGTCCCTTGACTCTCAAGAACCCTTCTCCCATTCCAGGTAGCTGCCCCGAAATCTGAGGTCTGACTTTGTAAGATGTGGGGAGCAGATAAGCCCTGAGAACTGTTCAGCTGTGCAGATGACAAAGCGGCATGGATGCCCAGGAAGCTCTGCACTGCCCTCTTGTTGGGCTGC
Organism: Cephalophus harveyi; assembly: GCA_006410635.1. Lineage (NCBI taxonomy): Eukaryota > Metazoa > Chordata > Mammalia > Artiodactyla > Bovidae > Cephalophus > Cephalophus harveyi. Next base: position 111,116 of record SJYT01017246.1, on the reverse strand, counting down.
TGTCCTTTGCCCACCCCACTGATACTGTTTTTGGTCCTTGCAGTTTCCTGTCACCACTCAGCAGCTTTTATCACTGGTGAAGACCGTGAAACTATGCTGCACTTGGCAGCCCACAGCCTTGGTCTCTCTTCACAGGGGAGCTGGCTCATGGGATCCCACATCAGTCATTCCCAAGACATGGATGTGGCCTCCTCTTCACATGATATAATTGCCGAGCTTATTGCGACCCTTCCTGGAGGGAACCCTGGAGCAGTTTCCCTTGGCTTCAGGGTGGTGGGTGCCTGTCATCACCAAGACCTAGCAATGGGTCCCTGGGGTGACTTAGAGGCTGTCATCAACTCTTGGAATTCTTGGATTCTACTCTTAAATCCCCAAGCCAAAGAGACTGGCTGCTGGTCTCATGGGTGAGCGATTCATGGGACAGTCAAATTCTACAACTTGGAAGGTTCATTTCAGTTGATCAGGGAGATATTTCTGCCTTCACCAGGAGTCTTGCTCATTACTATTCAGGGTCTAAGAACCATTTTAAGTTAAATAATGGCCAGGTCTCCAAAAAATGAGACATTTGATTATATTAGAAGTCCTTGAACACAGGAGACAGCAGCCTAGGGTAAAGGAAAGGGTTGAGGCTTTGGGGACAGACAGATCTGGGTGGAGGCCCCAGGCTGGCCTTTTGGCAGCCCCATGATTTTGTCATGTGACTTAATCTCTCTGGTTCTCAGTCTTCTTTACAAAATAAAAATGATAAGATCTGTTATGCAAAGCAAGGCACACAAAGCTCTTGTCACAGTGCCAGGCACACAGTAGGTTCTAAATAAATGCTGAAATATGAAGATGATACTGTTGATGATAACACTCCAAAGGCATGCATCCTTTCAGCTTACTCAATCCTTTTCTTATATATGTGTATATACTTACTTATTTTGCTATTGAGATATAATTCTCATATCATTAAATTCACCCTTTCAAGCTATATAATTCAGTGGTTTGTAGAATTTTTATAAAATTGTGGCTGCATAATTTTATTCTCAAAATTGTGCAGCCATCTCCACTATATAATTCCAGAACACTTTCATCAGCCCCAAAAGAAACCCCATACCTATTAGCAGTCACTCCCCATTCTTCCCTTCCTCCAGCCCCTGGCAACGACTAATCTGCTTTCTGTCTCTATGGATTTGCCTAGTCTGGGTATTTCCTATGAATAGACTCACAAAGCATAGCCCTTTGTGTCTGGCTTTTCTCACTTAGCATAATGTTTTCAAGGTTTGTTCATGTCATACCAGGTAGCACAACTTCAACCCTTTTTCTTGCCAGATAATATTCCACTGTATAGCTCTACCACTGTGGTTTGTCCATTCATCAACTGATGGGCACTTGGGTTGTCTCCACTTCTGGGCTCCCATTCTTTTGCCTCACAATCTTCTCTGTAGGAGAACCTAGCAGGTACAGTCTTGTTCACTACAGAGTTGGGAACTGAGGCTCAGGGTGGCAAAGTGACCTCCCTATAGTCACCCAGCTGCTCAGACACATGTTAGGGATCCAGGTCAATCCTTCTGACCTCCTCAAACTCATTCAATGTCTCCAGGCAAAACAAGAAGGATGGTGTTTGTCAGTGTTTGTATGTGGAAGGAATCCAACAGCATATTACAGAGCATTTCACTGGCCTTGAGGGCAAAGGAATGAGCATAATTAAGGATCATCTTGCTTTGTAACCCCAGCAGGGGAGACAGCAGCCGATTCCAAGTGGATCTGTGCCAGCATCTGGGGAGGGAAGGCAGCCCATTCTCACTAATGAGAAACCCAGGAACAATCCAATCTCATCCTTGGGCTTTGCCTGGGGATTCTCAGTGGCAGGTGCTGGTCGCCCTCCCTTCCTTCTTCACCCCAACACATCACCTTGGATTTTCCATCATATTCTTTACATTCTTTGCCACTTTTCTGTGCTTAGGGACCTGGAGGGCCAACCATACACGAGAGCAAAGCCAACAGCAATCAGAGCAAAAGAAGATGGAAATAATCCACATGGCAAGAGGGGAGCCTCTATCCTATCCAAGACAGGGCCAGGATTTTCTCTGGACAACCTTGGCTACTCCCAGAAAGTTTCTATTCTCATGTGAGTAATGACCAAACAATGACTGAGCATGCACTTTGGTTCAACATTCTTTCATCAAAATATTTCTTGGCACCTACTGTGTGCACGTCAGACCTGGGGCACTAGAAGATAACACAGAAAGACAAATGGGTCCAACTCTGACATTCAAATCCTCATGATGGAGACAGATTGTGAGTGCGTGCTGTGTGTGAAGTGACTTCAGTCGTCTCCAGCTCTTTTGCAACCCCATGGACTATAGCCTGCCAGGCTCCTCTGTTCATGGGACTGTCCAGGCAAGATTACTGGAGTGGGTTGATATGCCCTCCTCCAGGGGATCTTCCTGACCCAGGAATCACACCCAGGTCTCCAGCACTGCAGGCAGATTCTTTACCATCTGAGCCACTGGGGAGACAAATCAGAGGGATGCAAACAAAGGAGGAAAAAGGATGTAAAAGAGGAAGGGAAAGAGGGGGAGAAAGGGTGGAGCCAGGCTGCCCCACCTGACCAGGTGCTACACTGGTCCAGTCATCGAGGGTATGGGGTGTGAAAGACCCAGAAGCACCTTCCAAGTGGAAGGGCCAATACGGCAGGGAAAGTATAGCCGAAGGAGGGGCGGGGGGACGATTTCCAGGGAATGCCTCCCTCACTGAAGTCCTGACGGCTCCATCCCCTCTCCAGTCACCTCCTACCACGTGGCTAGGGGTCACCCCTCAGGCTCCCTCCCCCCGCTGAGCGTCTGTGACTCCCCTGAGGATGTGGCTTCCGGCCTGCCCTCCCAGCTGCCGCTGCAATGTCAGGTCAGGGTGTAGCCAGCCTTACCGAGTGGAGGCTGCACCGCCTGGTGACAGCCTGTGGCTTTTGCTCCTGCAGCTGTGACATCCCCAGAGGAGAAGCAAACCCGCTGTCCCAAAGGGTCACACAAAACAGCCTTAGTCAAGTCACTCGTTTCAAATAACTGACACCAAGGGACTGACCCCACTGCCAGCACAGAGCACCTCCGAATGAGGGGGCAAGGATCCTTGATGATGAAACTGCGCTCCGGGCATCTGCAGATAACTGATTTTCTTTTTATGCCAAACCCCCATCCACTGCTGCCACAGAAACACTGATAGCACCAACCCCAGTCAGCTGAGAACCAGTGGCTGCGACTTTTGGCCTCGGTCCTCCGTTCAAGCTTAGAACTGCCAACTCACCCTAGAACTGCCAACTCACCCTAGAACTGCCAACTCACCCTAGTGCGTGGCATGGCTTGGGGCTGCATGTTGTGGGTGTGCAGCGGCAGCAGCACTGGGGTCTTCACAAAGCAATTCTGCAACAAGACCTGGGCAAAGGACCTACCACACCCCTGCTGTGTGGCTGCCCTGAGCCTGGCCGCCGGACCTCCTGGAGAGCCTGTAAGCTCCCTCCTGCTTTTGTGTTTTTATGTTTGCCAGAAAGCAATTCTGCTGTCTGCACCAAAGCACCTGGATACGGGTGATATGTTAGATACAGCCAGAGAGGGGGAGAATGGATTCTTCAGGTGGGATCAAAGAGGACTGAGCTTTTAAAGGTCTTCAGTCTGGGGACTTCCCTGGCGGTCCAGTGGTTAAGACTTCGCCTTCCAACAAAAGGGGGTGTAGGTTTGATCCCTGGTCAGGGAGCTAAGATTCCATATGCCTCGTAGACAAAATAAAAACCAAAATATAAAACAAGCAATACTGTAACAAATTCAGTAAAGACTTTATAAATGGTCCACATTAAAAAAAAATCTTTAGAAAAGATCCTCAGCCTGAAACTCTTCAGAAAGAGATAGACAGCTAAGGAACTGACCTGTCAAAAGGGAAGGCTGGACCCAATCATGTCCAAAGTTCTTCCTTCTCTTGATATGACAATGACCAGTCCACATTACAGCCTGGCTGGGAATATTGGACAGAGGATACTGGAGAGAAAACCTGACTTTTTTTTCTTAGTCTACTTGTCAATTTGGAGGAAATGGACGGAAATAAGTGAACCAGGCAGTGAAGGCTGTGGGGTAGGCGGTGGACTTTTGTGTCAGAGCCAGTGAGTGCAAATAAATCAGAGCTGTTCTTCTTATTGTGTTCTTCACCTTTTTGACGTCACACATGTCAGACAAATTCTGCCAGTTCAGGCTGCATCCATAACTCCGTGGGGATAACATGTCTCCCCAAAGAGAAAGAGGACAACACTCTCAGGCAAGGATGTTCATTTCTAGGCATCAAAAGCTCCAGAGTCATGAAAGGCCAACAATAATTAGAAAGTGTTTTTGTAATATTCTTCCCTCTGAAGGGAGTACCTTAAAGGTGCCTGGAGATTCAGGCTAATGGGAAAATGGAAGGTTCTGAAAAGAGCTCCTTTGAATCTGCGCCCCCTCAGCTTGTTCTCTAGCAAAGGTAGACACAAATGAAGGGTCTGATTTTCCAATTCTCAGAAAATACAGGGCAAGAACTTTCTGGGTAGAAATAAGGTTGACAAAGAAAAGAAAGGCAGTGAATTAAAAAGGAGATGTAGACATTCGTTTTCATTTGTACTTTTAGATTCCTTCCAAGCATCACGACACTAGGATCTTTTGAACAGTCCTTCAAACAAACGGATGAGCGCTTTGTCCAGTCAGGAAACCCCACTGCCCTGCTCGGGATATCTGAAAGGCAAGAAAAGTGGCTGGTGGGCATATCTCATAGCCTGACATGAGCAAATCAAGTGTGTGCCCAGGGGACTTCCCTGGCAGTCCAGTGGCTAAGATTCTGTGCTTCCAATGCAGCAGGTTTGATCCCTGGTCAGGGAACTAAGATATCACAAGTCACACAGCATGACATATATATGTATATGAATACAAGAGTGTGTGCCCAGGGAACAGGTGCAAAGTAAGTTTTTAATACATGGGTAAAGGAAAGCATGATGACATAAATTTCTGCCTTTCTCCAGGCCTTTAGTCCAGCACCTGCTTCCTTTCTGTCTCTCCAAAGACCTTTGAAGTTGCTCAGTCGTGTCTGACTCTTTGCAACCCCATGGACTGTAGCCTACCAGGCTCCTCCATCCATGGAATATTCCAGGCAAGAGTACTGGAGTGGGCTGGCATTTCCTCCTCCAGGGCATCTCCCCAATCAACGGAGCAAACCCAGGTCTCCTGCACTGCAGGCAGAGACTCTTTACCATCTGAGCCACCAGGGAAGCCCAAAGACCTTGAAATCCACTGATTCATTTAATAATTACTTACTGAGCACCTACTATGTGCCAGGCACTGTTCTAGGTGCTATGGATAAGGAAGTGAACCAAACAAAAGTGTCTGTCCTTCTGAAGTTTATATTATCATAGAAGAAGCAGATTATAAATAAGATACATGTAAGGAAAATATGTGGGCTTCCCTGGTGGCTCAGTGGTAAAGAATCTGCCTGCCAATGCAGGAGACTTGCAGGAGATGCAGGTTCAGTTCTTGGTCCAGGAAGATTCCCTGGGGAAGGAAGTGGCAACCCACTCCAGTACTCCTGCCTGGAGACCTCTATGGACAGAGAAGCCTGGAGGGCTACAGTCCAAGGGGGTCACAAAGAGTCAGATACAACTTAGAGACTAAACAACAACAAGGAAAATATATATGCTAGATCTAAGCACTTTGGAGAAAGAATAAAACAGGAAAGAGGGGAAGGAAGAAGCAGAGGAGGGTTGAAATCTCATAATTACATATCAGCCCTACTGTTTCTCAAAGAAACTTAAAATTGGACAAGAGGCCTAATTAAAGTATTCTCTCCTCCAGGAAGCCTTGGTTGACTATGTGGTCCATTAATCAGTGTTTAGCCAACCTCTCAATGTCTTTGTCTACTCAAGGTTTATCGACTTCAGCACTACTGGTATTTGAGGTTGGATCATTGCTTGTTGTGGGGACTGTCCTGTGCACTGTGGGGTGTTTGGCAGCATCCCTGGCCTCTACTAGATGCCAGTAGTACCCTAAGCCCCTGCTGTGACAACCAGAAATGTCTCCAGAAGTGGTCGAATGTCCCCTGATGGGCAAATTCTCTCCTGGTTGAGAACTATCGGTTTACCTCTTGCTATTCAAAGTATGTCCCTAGGACAGCTGCATGGGTACTGCCTGGGAATTGATTAGAAATGCAGAATCTCAGGTGCTCTGCACACATCTACTTAAATCAGCATCTGTATCTTAACAAGAGTCTTGAGGGATTCATATGCACATTAGTTATTTGAGAAGCAGGGGTTTATGCCACTTGACCCTCAGAACAATGATTCTAAGCCTCCTGGTGTGCATAAGATCCACCTGGAGGGTTTGTTCAAAATGAAGATGCCCAAACCCCTCCCCGGATCTAAGGAGTCAGAATCTGGGGGCAGAGGGTCATGGCATCTGGGGGGGATTTAGCAGCTGCCCAGGTGAATCTGATGTTCACCAAAGTTTGAGAATCATTCCTTCAGACCAGTGGTTCTCAAACTGCCTCTTAGAAATTCAAATTATCAGGGGGTTTTTGTCTAGTTGCTTCAGTTGTGTCCGACTCTTTTGTGATCCCGGGGACTGTAGCCCACCAGGCTCCTCTGTCCATGGAATTTCCCATGCAAGACTACTCGAGTGGATTGCTATTTCCTTCTCCAAGGGATCTTCCAGTCCCAGGGATCGAACCCATGTCTCCTGGATTGGCAGGCATATTCTCTACTGCTGAACCACCTGAGAAGTCCACAGATGATCAGGTGAGGGAAAACAATCGGTTTTAACAAGACCTCCAGATGATTCTGAGGCTTGCTTATGTTTGATAACCACTGTTTTAGACTAGCAGGTGGATAACACAATGGCTTTCAGGGGCCGGATATGCACACAGAGGGCTGATGAAGTTGAACTATCCTGGGAGAACTTGTGCATGCATGCTAAGTCACTTCAGTTGTGTCCGACTCTTTGCAACCCTATAGACCATAGCCCACCAAGCTCCTCTGTCCATAGGATTCTCCAGGCAAGCATACTGGAGTGGGTTGCCGTGCCCTCCTCCAGGGGAGCTTCCTGACCCAGGGATCAGACCCAGGTCTCTGATGTCTTCTGCACTGGCAGGTGGGTTCTTTACCATTACTGCCATCTGGAAAGCCCAGGGGTGCGTGTAGTTTGCTAGAAAGATTAAAGCACTTGAATTTAAAAAAAGACAAAGAAAAGGAAAACTTGCTGGCCTAACAAAGCACCTCTGCAGACCAGATCAGCTAGAGGCCACCACTGTGCTCTCCTGCAAGAGATGGCATCTTACATGGCTATTTTCTTCCTAGGAATACCTGGATGACTCCCCAGGTGAGCAGTAATCTCCTTGAGGATACACCTCTACTCCTTGCTCATCTGAAGGTTGTACCCAGGGAAAGTGAAAGTGGGTTGGCTGTTGATTCTTTTTTTTTTTTCTTTTTTTAAAATATAAATGTATTTATTTTAATTGGAGGTTAATTACTTTACAATATTGTATTGGTTTTGCCATACATCAACATGAATCTGCCACAGGTATACACGTGTTCCCCATCCTAAGCCCCCCTCCCTCCTCCCTCCCCGTACCATCCCTCTGGGTCGTCTCAGTGCACCAGCCCCAAGCAAACAAAGACACAAAGCATGGTTTCAGCCAGGAGAGGTTTGAGTGTGGAAGGCCAGGTTCTTGGCGCCTCAGTTCTATTATCTGAGAATCATAAGGGTTGGATTAGAGCAGGGTTTCTCAGCACCGCCTTAGCTCTGTGCACATTGGGACCAGGGAGGTCTTTGTTATGGAGGGACCATACTGTTCATACAGGATGCTTAACAGCATCTTGGGCCTCTGCTCGCTAGATGCTGACAGCACTTCACCCAGTTATCACAACCAGAAATGTTCCCAGATGCTGCCAAATTTCCTCTGGACGGGGTGGGGGGGATTTCCTGTGGTTGAGAACCACTGGATATAGGTAGGAAAGGGCAAAAAGAGGAGAGCAATCAGACTCAACGTTTAAGCCAAGGATGCAGCCAGGAGGGAGTCCAGGGGCCACCCAAGACACAGCTCCTCCAAGGGGCTGTCTGCTCTGGAGCCCCTCTGGGCTTTGCCAGGTCTCCATCAAGGCCTCCTCATGTGACCCTCTCCCTCCCTTGCCTTTCACACGTGCTGCTCCCCAGTGGTCTTCCCCACTCCTAACTCCACACGTAGGTCTGGTTCCAACATGCGAAAGTCTGTAACATGCTGGGATTGAGTTTTGAGCCTGATCTGTCCCTCCTCTGTACCTATTCAGATACCTGTGAGCCAAGAACCCTTGAGAGATTCCAAGCAGACTGAAGATGCAAGTCCATCCTCCCAGAGAAGCGAGTAAGGGCTTCCCACATTGGGACAGGAACTAGGGTGGATACACCCCAGATTGGGCTCCTTGCCTTCAGGGAGGGTCCCCACCTTATTATAGTTATCTTAACAACATCCCATCATTCTCACGCAATAGAAGAGGCTCCTTGACCACAATGGGTTAAAAGATATTTACGAACAACAGAAATCTTTGAAAATCCCCCTCTGTCCAAGTCCATGGTAAATGTTCTGTCTGAGGGGGGTCTCCAGGGTCTCTGCATGCCTTCTATTCTGTGTGCTGCTCCAGGAGAAGAGAATTCCAAATCCCAACTCCTTTTAAATACCTAACCAATAATAGTTACAAATTGATGTCAAGCGGAGTGACTTGCAGCCAGCTCTGTACCATTAGCCCGCACCAATTTCATTATTCATTTCTTCAAAAATAAGAGCTCTCAGACATGTGTCATACAGGGGAGAGTGAAGTCACGGTCTGAATTCCTGCGGCAGACTCTCCCCTTACCTGGATGTGGGTTAAGTGGCTGCCGAAAGATTTTTTAAATTTATTTTATTGAAGTATAATTGATTTACAATATTAATTTCTGCTGTACAGCAAAGCGATTCAATTATACACACATACATATTCTTTTCCATTATGGTTTATTCCAGGATATTGCATATAGTCTCCTGTGCTGTACAGCTAGGACTCTGTCGCTTATCCATCCTGTATATTAGTAGTTTGCATTTGCTAATCCCAAATTCCCAATCCATCCTTTCCCCAGCCTCCCTTCTCTATATCTGTGTTTCTGTTTCATAGCTATATGGTATTTATTTTTCTTTTTCTGACTTACTTCACTTAGATGATAATCTCTGGGTCCATCCTTGTTGTTGTAAATGGCCTTATTTCATTCTTTTTTATGGCTGAGTAGTATTCCACTGTGGCTACTATAATGGAATACTACATATAATATTCTATATATGGCTGAGTAGTATTTTATAATATATATATATGTATATACACACACACACACACACACAATTGAATACTATTCAATGGACATGCACTTGGGCAAACTCTGGGAGATGGTGAGGGACAGAGGCCTGGTGTGCTGCAGTCTACGGGGTTGCAAAGAGTTGGACATGACTGAGTGACTGAACAACAGCAACTACATATATATATATATATGTTATATATACATATATTGGAGAAGGAAATGGCAACCCACTCCAGTATTCTTGCCTAGAGTATATGGACAGAAGAGCCTGGCAGGCTACAGTCCGTAAAGTCACAAAAAGTTGGACACAACTGAGCGAGTATCCACACATATACATACATATCCCATCTTTTTGATCCATTCATCTGTGGATGGACATTTAAGTTGTATCCATGTCTTGGCTGTTGCGAATAGCACTGCTATGAACATAGGGAGCATGTGTCTTTTTGGATTACAGTTTAAAGCAGCATCTACATTGTATGAAGAATGAAGGAGGCGAGAGATGAGCAAGGAAGGGAGGAGAAGCAGGAAGGTGGTGACCACGCTCCTTACCCTGGCGTGCTCTGGGGTGGGAACACTGGCTGCCCTCTCTAGTCCACTGGTTCATCCAGAGAGCTCTGCCCTGAGGCCTAGGAAATGTCTGCAGGTCACGGTGAAACTTTACACCTGAGCTTCCTCATCTGAGATACGGGGCCAAAAATCCTCCTCCTCGTCTTCTCATGAGTCCTTGAGAGGTCGCACAAGAGCATTGCTTTGAGTGCACGAGACAAGAGAGGCTTGTGAGACCAAAGGAAGAGAGGGACTGAGTGGTCCCCGAGACTCCTGCGGGGGTCTTCTCAGTTCAGCTGAAGTCGTCCCAGTCTAAGCCACAGATGGACGTCTTGTACAGGTCCAAGCAGGTCAGCTGCACGGCAGCAGCCCCCGCCACCTCACCTCGCTGTCCACAGCCACCAGCTCAGTGGGGGCTCTCCTGCATCTCCATCCTGTTGACTCAGGAAAGGGAGGCAAAATGGGGCCTGGGAGATGTGAGGGTGGCCAGGCAGCGGAGGGGGGCTCCTCCTAATGCATGCATAGGATTTCCACAGCCTTGGATTTTGCAAGAGAAATTAAAGGGTGAGAACCTGCCTTTCTTTCCATTTTATTTTTTGTCTTGTCTATTTTTATTATTTTTTTAAATTTATTGAGGTATATCTGATTTACCATATTGTGTTAATTTCTGCTATACAGCAAAGTGACTCAGTTCTACATATATATATATATATGTACACACACACATTCTTTTATACAGGGAACTATAGTCAATAACATGTGGTAGACTATAACAGAAAAGAATATGAAAAAGAATATAAATATGTATAACTTCTTTTCCTTTTTAACAAACATTTTTTAATTTATTCATCTATTCGGCTGCGTTGGGTCTTAGTGTCGGCACATGGAATCCTTGTCGCGGTGCATGGGCTCCTCTCTCACTGTGGCATGCAGACTGAGTTGTCCTCGGCATGCGGGATCTTAGTTCCCTGACCAGGGATCAAACATGCGTCCCCATCCCTGCATTGCACGGTGAATTCTTAACCAGTGGACCATCTTTCTTTTTAAAATACTGAGTCTAGGAGCCAGGGCAGCAAGCAGCAAAGACATGTTAAATGAGCTGGAAGAGGGGGCCCATCACGTGGCAGATGGCTGGGACACAGGATGGGCACTGAGCTGCTGATGGACTCACCCAGTCGCTGGGAGGCTCCTGAAGCAGGACCTTGGGCTCCCACTGACCAGAGTGAATGATATGTACTTGAAAATGTTTATTCAAGATCCTCCTACTTGAAAAGAAAGTACAGTCAAAGTTCTCGAGTTTCTTGCAGACACTTTGATTCCTCCCCTCTCCCCATTTCCTTCTTGTTGACTACAGAAATTTCTGTAGAAGTGCGAAAATGTCTCTCTGGAGCCATAAAATCAAAGCATTTTGAAGTTATATCAGAATCAGCAGAGTTTTTGCCCCCAGTTATCTTCCTGTCTGAGCAACGGTCACATCAGGGTTCATGCCTGCACTGGGCCTTAAAGGATTCTGATTTTCAAAAGGAAGATGAAGAAGATGGCTTTGAAGGCATTAAGTGTGGAGAGTCAGGGTTTTGTTCTGGTTTGGCTCCAAGGAACAATGTGATCACCAAGAGTTGCATAGAATGGTATCTAATCTGAAAAATGAGATCTATTTTCATTCCTTTTCTTTCTTCCTTCCTTTTTTTTAAAAAAAAATTTGAGGACTCATCTACACAGACCAGGGAAGCAGGACTTTGGACGGCAATTATCCAGACCAACATAAGGATGCAGTTTTGAAGATATTCAGTAGGAATCCTTCCATACAGGGAGTGTTGTGGTTCCCAGGGAGGGGCTCCTTCCTATTTTCTCTGTTTGTTCCAGAATAATTACAACCTGAAGAGAAATCTGCCTGGGGTGAAATTCAGATGTTTGGTTCAAATAAAACACAGTCAGCCCGACTGGAAAAGCACAATGTATTCAGCATCCCTGTGCTGCGGATTAATTCAGACTCTCAAACACATAATCAGAGGAACACATTGAAAAGAATAGCACAATTCGCTAATGTTCTTGCTAAAACAACAGTTTCCCCCACTTCTATCTGCTCGGGCAGGTGGAACCAACTAATCCTTAGTGGAATGGGTGTCCAACATAGACTCATCTTCAAGTCTCCTCATTGGGGAGATTCAAACCCGTTGGAAGGGTCACATCTCCAAGGGAAGCCACAGAGCAAGTGTTCTGAGGATGTTTTAGCTCCACAGAAAGCAAGGCTTCCTCCTCTCGCTGCAATTTTCCCCCTCTCTCATGTGGGCATCAGGACTGGCAATGCAGTTAATACCTGAAGTAGGTTGAAAGATATCTCCCTCCAGATTAAAGTCTACCTGGAAGCTCAGAATGTGAACCTTACTTGGAAAGAGTTTTAGAAAAACCTTACTTGGAACCTTATTTGTAGATGTAATTAGTTTAAGAGTCTAGAGATAAAATCTGGGATTTAGTCTGGGCTTCCCTGGTGGCTCAGTGGTAAAGAATCCGCCTGCAATGCAGGAGACGCAAGTTTGATCCCTGAGTAGGGAAGATTGCCAGCAGAAGCAAATGACAACCCACTCCAGTATTCTTGCCTGGGAAATCCCATGGACAGAGGAAGTCTGGCGGGCTACAGTCCATGGAGCTGCAAAAGAGTCGGACACAACTGAGCAACTAAACAATGACAAAACCCAATGACCGGTGTCCTTGTAAGAAGAGAGGCAGAGGGACTCAGCAGGATAGCATGTGAAGATCAACAAACAGATGTTTGCTGGAGACAGACACTAGAGTGATGCTCCCACAAGCCAAGGAATGCCAGGGGCCACCAGCAGCTGGAAAAGGCCAGGAGGGATCCTCCCCTAGAGCTCTCAGGGGAGCACAGTCCTGCTGATACCTAGGTTTTGTACTTTCGGCTTCCAGAACGATGAGAGAATAAATGTCTGTTGTTTTAAGCCACCCGGTTTGTGCTCGTTTCTTATGGCAGCCCTAGGAAAGTAATATAATATCTTAATCATGTGTCACTCTTCAAATTTTGAACCCCTGGGTTTCTCCCTCTATAAACCTCTTCCTTCATGTAGCTTCCAAATTGCCAGAGGAAGTTGAAACCTTTGGATTCCATGAGTCGGGGAAGTGAAGAGTTAGTTTTTTTT
>SJYT01017246.1:63999-97912 GCA_006410635.1 Cephalophus harveyi | reverse complement strand
ATTCTTCTTCTGCTGCTGCTAAGTCACTTCAGTTATGTCTGACTCTGTGTGACCCCATAGACGGCAGCCTACCAGGCTCCCCCATCCCTGGGATTCTCCAGGCAAGAACACTGGAGTGGGTTGCCATTTCCTAGACTTTTAAAAAAGTTGGAGCATAATCGCTTTAGATTGTTGTGTTAGTTTCTGCTGTACAATGAAGCAAATCAGTTGTATGTATGCATACATCCTCTCCATCTGGGGCCTCCCTCCCACTCCCCACCCCCACCCCACCCCTCTAGGTCATCAGAGAGCACTGAGCTGAGCTCTCTGTGATACACAGCAGCTCCCCTCCCTCTAGCTATCTGTTTTACACATGGTAGTGTATATAGGTCAGTGCTATTCTTTCAATTCCTCCCACCCTTTCTGTCCTCCTATGCCCACAAGTCCATTCTCTATGTCTGCATAGGGAATATTACTCAGCCATAAAAGGAATGAAATGGAGTCATTTGTAATGATGTGGATAAACCTAGCATCTGACGTACAAAGTGAAGTGAGAAAAACAAATGTCACATATTAATGCATATATATGTTGTTGTATATTTTTAATGGAGAAAAATTTCAATTAAAAGAAGAGTTTTAAAAAGAACATACAATTACCCAACCCCGAAACTCTATAAATTCTTTCCTTACTCACCCCAGATGTATTTGGCTATGTTAATGCTTACGATATTTGAGATCCAGGAGATTTTAAAATGCAGACAATTCAACAGGCGGTAGATGCTACTCCCCCAATTCATCCCCTTTCTTGTTCCCAAAGATGTGGTACATATATACAATCGAATATTACTCAGCCATAAAAGGAACAGAATTTGGTCATTTGTACTGATGTGGTTGGACCTAGTTTGTTATACAGAGTGAAGTAAGTCAGAAAGAGACAAACAAATATCATATATTAATACATGTACATATATATGCATATATATATAAAATGCATGTATATACATATATATGGAATCTAGAAAAATGGTACTGATGAACCTAATTGCAGGGTAGGAATGGAGACGCAGACAAGGAGATAGTTCTTAACCAGATGAGGTGGCTCTGTGTGTGTTAACAAAACCACGAACTACAGGAGAACAAAATCCCCTGGAGAACTACAAAGAACTACAATGCTAATACTCGGTGAGGATTCAGCTCATGACAATGAGCTGGGCCAAACACTCCCTGGGCCTCTTCTACTCAAATCCTCAGGAGGTCAGAATGATCATCACCTCGCTATACCTCACCTAAGAGAAACCATCTCCCAGAGGGAGTTTTTTGAGCGAGCAGAAGCAGCTTTGATTCCAGGCCTGGAGCGCCTGTGTCCTAACCCATCATTCCCCCTCTCCATCCCACCCCAACCCTAACAAGCACCCAAGGGTTGATTCTTGTGACGTCATGTTTCTCAACAGCAAATATAACTGTATGGCAGTTCAATAATTGATTTTGATGGGAAATGAAGCCATCACATTACTTACTCATCAATCCATGGGATGAAAAGGCTACAGAGCAAACAGTAGAAGTATTATTTCCAATGCAATCTTTTTTTGGTTTTTACATTTGATTATTTTTTATTGGAGGATAATTGCTTTACAATGTTGTGTTGGTTTCTGCTGTACAATAATGTGAATCAGCTATAAGAGCACCCAAGGGTTGATTCTTGTGACGTCATGTTTCTCAACAGCAAATATAACTGTATGGCAGTTCAATAATTGATTTTGACGGGAAATGAAGCCATCACATTACTTACTCATCAATCCATGGGATGAAAAGGCTACAGAGCAAACAGTGGAAGTATTATTTCCAATGCAATCTTTTTTTGGTTTTTACATTTGATTTTTTATTGGAGGATAATTGCTTTACAATGTTGTGTCGGTTTCTGCTGTACAATAATGTGAATCAGCTATAAGTATATATATAGCCCCTCCCTCTTAAGCCTCCCTTCCCCACCCCATCTGATCCTCTAGTTCATCACAGAGCACTGAGCTGAGCTCCCTGGAAATCACAGCAGCTTTCCACTAGCTATCTGTTCCACACATAGTAGCGCCTATATGGGGCTTCCCAGGTGGTGCAGTGGTAAAGAATCCTCTTGCCAATTCAGGAGACGTGGGTTCGACCCCTGGGTTGGGAAGATCCCCTGGAGAAGGAAACAGCAACCCACTCCAGTACTCACCCTCCCTCTTAAGCCTCCCTTCCCCACCCCATCTGATCCTCTAGTTCATCACAGAGCACTGAGCTGAGCTCCCTGGAAAACACAGCAGCTTTCCACTAGCTATCTGTTCCACACATGGTAGCGCCTATATGGGGCTTCCCAGGTGGTGCAGTGGTAAAGAATCCTCTTGCCAATTCAGGAGATGTGGGTTCGACCCCTGGGTTGGGAAGATCCCCTGGAGAAGGAAACAGCAACCCACTCCAGTACTCGTCTGGGAAATCTCATGGACAGAGGAGCCTGGCAGCTTACTATCCATAGGGTCACAAAGAATCAGACACAACTTAGAGACTAAAGAACAACAAAGTGTCTATATGTCAATACTGTTATCACATTTGTCCCACCCTCTCCTTTCCTTGATCTGCCCACAAGTCCATTCTCTACATCCGTGTCTCTATCCGTGTCCTTCAAATAGGTTCATTAGTACCATTCTTCAATATATATGCATTAATATACAATACTTGATTTTCTCTTTCTGACTTACTTCACTCTGTACAACAGGCTCTAGGTTCATCTGCCTCACTACAACTGACTCAAATTTGTTCCTTTTCGTGGCTGAGTAATATTCCATATATATATATTTATATATATAAAATAACTTCTTTATCCATTAATCTGTCAGTGGACATCTAGGTTGCTTCCATGTCCTGGCTATTGTAAATAGTGCCCAAAGGTAGCCCCTGGACATACTTGGAGATTGCGAGAAGATAACCCAGAGAGGTCTGCTCAGTCTGCTCAGATCTCCCATTCATTTGAACACTCTGTTGTCCTTTTCACAGGAGATGCTCTTGGCATAATGCAGGAGGGGGCAAGTCACAGGCTGTGGTTACAGTGTCTGTATAGACAGGACCACCTTTTCAGGGCAAGGAGTGGAAACAGGCAGGTAGCTCCAAATGCCTCAGTAAGGCTACAGAGCTGGTCTAGTTTCTGGGAGGAGGTATGTTTATCCTGGTTGTTTTCAAACACTGGGTATCAGAATCACCAAAGAGCTTAACAGAAATACAGACTCCTGGCCCTCATGCCAAGGGGGATCTGAGTGGGGTCAGGAATCTGCCTTGTATTTGTCATAGTAACTGATTTATAACAAGGTTACCAGAGGATTCTGATGCATAAACAGGGGGGAGAAATCACTGTTTTTCTTTTTTTTCACTAAAGCAAATACTATTCAAATTGATATCAAAACAGTTGCCTCTAGCAACTACCATTCTAGTTTCTATCTTATGAATTTTACTACTCTAAAAGTGCCTCATATAAATGGAATTAAACAGGATTTACGGCTTATTTGGACTTAATAGGGACTGGTTTATTTCACCAAGCATAATGTTCTCATAGCTTATGCATGTTGTAGTCTGTGTCCGAATTTCTTCCTTTTGAAGGCTGCATAATATTCCATTGTAGGGAGATACCAGTCATTCATCAATGGATACCTGATTTGTTTCTACTTTTTGGTTATTGTGAATAATTTTGCTATGAACATGGGTGTACAAATATCTCTTTGTGACCACATTTTCAATTATTTAGGGTATGTACCATGAAGAAGAATTGCTGGAAAATGTGATTGTTCTATTTTTAATCTGAGGAATTGCCATACTGTTCTCCATAGTGACTGCGCCATTTCACAATCCCACCTACAGGGCATAAGGATCCCAATTTCTCCACATCTTCATCAACAGTTATTATTTTCTTTTTTTTTTTTTTTTTAAATAATAGCCATCCTGATTCATGCAACTAATTTTCTCTTAAGAGGAGGATATAAAATGTGCAGGTATCCTTTTTATTTGAGATGGAATATCAAACTCTATTATAATATACATATTGGAACAACAACCATGGACACTGGCTTTGCAGGGGACTAGTTAAAGGGGAAAGTGACTGACTGGTGATCCAGAAAGAAAGAATATGTTTCTGTGCTGAGTAGCCCTGAGCTTGGCCTTGACCTTCCCATGTTTTGTCTGGGAGGCCTTGGACAATCAAGTTCCCTTCCTCTCTCAGATTCAGTTTCATCATTTGCAAATAGGAGTAATAAGGCCTAACATGTACTTCTTGGAGAAGGAAATGGCAACCCACTCCAGTATCCTTGCCTGGGAAATCCTATGGACAAAGGAGCCTGGCAGGCTACAATCCATGGGGTTGCAAGAGTCAGACATGACTTAGCGAC
Organism: Cephalophus harveyi; assembly: GCA_006410635.1. NCBI lineage: Eukaryota > Metazoa > Chordata > Mammalia > Artiodactyla > Bovidae > Cephalophus > Cephalophus harveyi. The sequence continues at coordinate 93,527 of SJYT01017246.1, read as the reverse complement.
TAAACCTTGTACCTCACTAACAACATGTACCTTTTACAAAATACCTAAGTATTGGTAGCAAAGAGTTAAAAGCAGCTGGCACACAGTAGATACTGAATAAATAGCATCATCTTTAGGAAAATGAAAAGTTAAAGAGAAAAGAGAGTAAACTACTTCCTCTACTTCCCCAACACATCTGCACTTATATTCACACACATGCACACTCATACACACACACACACGACCCAGTAAAAGAAAGCTACCACAAAAAATGGGTCAATATTTGTAAGACATGTAAAGATACTCACAGTAAGAAAATAGAAACCAACATGCACAGATATTTTAAGAACTAAAAGACTCATGTTTTTGAGGGAAGAGCTGCTAAAAATGGTGCCTGGGATCTAGTGAGCCAACTGTATATCTTCCTCTACTCCTAAAGATGACACCCATGCAGACCCAGACACGTTCGGACAGTCATAAGCTTCAGAGGCATGTGGCTGCCCTCTCTCTAAGGCTGACCAACAAGCAAACTGTCAGCAGCCCATTGATTTGACATTGCAGTTGGCCCAGGAAGTCTCTTCTGGACTCTCTGGTCCACACAGATACCTGCAAACAGGGCAATCGCTCCCAAGGCAATGGCTGCTGTCCAGCAGAGTCTCTACTAAACCCTGCCTGCTGCAGAGGGGATAATGAAGTGAATGCAGCAGACCTCTCTCCTGGGAGTCTTCTCTCCTTCCTGGCCCAGGGCACACAAGAATCCTATGAGGCAGGTAAGAACACAGAAACACTTTATGTATGAAGAAATTAGGGCTCATGGAAGTAAAGAACATTCCTCAGGATTGCAGAGCTGGTAGTGGTGAAGCTATGATTCTACCCTAGGCCTTTCTGAGCTCAGAAGCCAGGCCCTTAATGGGGTCAGCAAACCCTGGCCCACCACTTGCTTTTGTAAATAAAGTTTTATTGGAACACAGCTAAACCCATTCATTTACATATTCTCCGTGGCTGGTTTCCTGTTACAACAATAGAGCTACAGAGTTGCAATAGACATCACACAGCCCACAAAACCTAAATTATTTATTATCTAGACCTTTACAGAAAAAGTTTGCCAGCCCCTGCCCTTAACTCTAATAATGTTCAGTTGGTCAAAGTTTCCAGGGGCCTCAGCAGACAATCCAGGGAGGGTTAGAGAGATCTTCCAGTTGGAATCAACAGAGATGAGACTCATCCTCTTATCCTTTACTCACTGCCTCTGACCTTTCATGTTGGGAATCATCCCTTCTCCTTGGTTCAAGACTCACTCAGCTTCTCAGTGCCTCAGTTTTTCCATCTGCAAGTGGGAAAAACAGCATCACTTCCCTCGTAGAATTTCCACAACATTTAAACGAGCTCTGTTAGATAAGAGGCTTGCGACAGGGCTCAGCAGAGTTGGCACTCAACCAACACTTATTTTCCTCTTTGCTTGGGCCCTGAACCAAGAAGGTTATTCTGGGACTTCAGGAGGCCTGTTACCTGGAGGATGCACCTGCCGCCAGCCTGCCATTCAGTGGGCCATTTGGCCAAGGTTCGGAGAGGACTCTGCTTTCTGGACAGACACAAAAGCTAGAATCAAAGTGCAGCACACCTGAGGAGCCTCTTACCCGGCCACTGACTGTGCCTCATGGGCAAGCATTTAGGCAGAGATCACAGCCCTCTGGCTCTTAGGCTGCAGGGTCGGGGCAGGGGACTGCTATTAAATAAAAGCCTTCCATCAGCCCTGAGTGCATTTCACGGCCCAACCACCCAACCTACAGCTGTAAAGAGGAGGGCTCTCCATGCTCCAGAGCCCAGGCACCACCACTAGAGAGGCCTCGCCCTGCAACTACTGAGCTTGCACGTTCTAGCGCCCATGCTCTGCAACAAGAAAAGCTTGGGCACCATACCTAGAGAAGCCTCCCACATGCCGCAGCTGGAGAAAGTCCGCAAGCCAAACGAAGACCCAGGGCAGTCAAAAGAAAAAAAAGAGCGGACTGTCCTGCTGGCCAGCCTGGGTGTGAATCCCAGCTCTCCTGCTCTCACTGCCCCTCAGTTTTCTCATCTGAAAATGGGGGAATGGGTGGCTATAACAAGGGCAGAAATAAGATATAAATGTTCTTATTCATTTCACCCTTAAGGCCCTCCAACCTCTCTGACGGCAGGGTCCACCGCACAGTCGTAGGGAGAATGAGGCATCTGTGTTCCGGCCACGACTGCTGGCAGCGGCTCAGTAAAGCTCCAGCTTCCACGTCTATCCTTCTCTTTCGCTCCCAGCCCAATTCAGGCAGGCGCTAATCGCATTATCAAGATTATCTCCCAGTAGTCTCAGAGCTGCTGCCCTGGGACTCCAGTTTAATTCCGTTTTAATAACAGGTTCTTAAACACATTTGAAAACAAAATTATGATGCCCTTTCATCCCTTCAGTTGGGGAAAAAAGCCTTCGCAATGTACAATAATGTGTTGGATTTTGTGTTGTCTATTGTTCTGCTGTTTTGATTTCTTTACTGTAAAGAATGTATATTGTTTTGGAGATGGTTGGGGGCTGGGACTCGGGGTGTTTTCCATTTCAAAATGATTTCCCTGGCAACAAAGGAAACAGCTAGTCTTCCCAGATGCCAGGACCTGCCTTATTTGAAAATTGCCTTGTCTGTAGGCCATAGAGATCACCGTTTCTAAAAGCGACAAATTCACTTTAAGATGATATACCCAATTCAAGAACAGGCTTGGAATGCTTTGTTCATCTTGTGTTTACGGAAAACATAACATTTTATTTTCCCAGGCAGAACCAAGGAGGTAGTTAACTTTCTAGAAGTTTCCATCTGTTATAAAGGATACAACATATAGTGTTGCCTGTGGGGGAGATGAATGGAAAGAGAACTAATTGGACTTGATGGTGAGCAGAGAGGCTAGGCAACTGATGACTTTTTCCCCTTTATTTTCTGATACTTATCCCCACTGCTCCCACCCCCATCCCTGCAAAGAAAACAGTGTCCTAAACTTCATCAAGGTTAAATAGCCATCTCTTCTTGGTGACCTGTAATTCCACCATTAGTAAGACACTCCTTTAGCTAGATCTGCCTTTACCCAGCAGCCTCCTTTAAAACATTAACATCATCAAAGCAAAAGTAGAAGTTTTTGCAGTCTCTAAACATCCCTGGGTGAATTAGGATAACTCTAGGATTACCTGAAATGCCCAGAAACAGCCTGGAGTGAACATAACCTGGTAGAGATGGTACTGGGAGTTTGCGGTAGGGGGATACGGGGTGAAGAGAAGGAATGTGGGGTCACTGAGAACTCACCAGTGGATAGTGGCCTAAGTGACCTGTTTTGTGAGTGTCCTTTCTACTGCAAATTCTAAACCTGGTTCTAGTGATGGCTTAGGGGGCCAAAGTCCCTGACCCCATATGCATAACGTCATTACATATGTATTTTTCCTCCATGTTTATAGTTTCTTTCAGATTCTCAAAGGCAAAGCAGGTTGAATTGGTCACCCTGCTGTGCACAAGCAGCTCCCTCCCAGCCTCCAGACCCCACCAATGCTGCCTGCCCCAGGTTCCTACCAGCATGCAAGCACAGGAAGCTAAATTATTTAGACCTGAACAGAAATGTAAGAGGCTTTCCCATTCTGACAAAACAGCTCTGTATCAGAGCCACCAAAATGTCACAGTTTCTCCATCAGCAGAGAGGCAAATTGTTCTAATCTATATGTGTCTCGGCAGCTAAGCCTGCTTATAATGAAGCATTATCCAAGCACTTGCCAAAGAAGGCATTTCAGACATCCAGTGATTTAAACCACCTCTGTTAAGCTCAAACAAACAAAAACCTATAAAGAGGGATTCCACTAATTCACTCTAATGACCGGGCAACCCATCCAAATACACTACATTATCAAGGGGCCGAGGAAAATAATTAAAAAACGAAGAAGCTGGTTGGCATATAAATTCACTTTATTGAACCAGGAAAGTACTGCATAGCAAGTTACAATTTAACTCAATGATATGATACTTGGCTAGAGTCTGCTGATGAATTCGTCAGCCTCAGGTAGAGAACCCAGAAAGGACTGGACAGGCATTGCTAAATCCTCCCAGCCTCCCGAGCTCTGGAGGGAGGAGCCAAGTGGAGGAAGGGAGCTGGGATCTTGACTGGAGCCTAGATGATGAGTGGTCCTCAAAGTGTGGCCGCCCAGGCCGGCAGCAGCATGCGTATATGCTCAGTTGCTCAGCGGTGTCTGATTCTTTACGACCCCATGCACTGTAGCCCACCAGGCTCCTCTGTCCACGGGATTTTATCAGCAAGAATACTGGAGTGAGTTGCCATTTCCTTCTCTAGGGGATCTTCCCGACCCAAGGATCAAACTCATGTCTCTTGCATTTGCAGGCAGATTCTTTACCGCTGAGCCACCTAGAGACCTATAAGAAATGTAAATTTTCTTGGGACTTCCCTGGTAATCAAGTGGTTAAGACTTTGCCTTCCAATGAAGAGGCTGTGGGTTCAAGCCCTGGTTGGGGAGCTAAGATCCCACATGCCTTGAGGCCAAAAAACCAAAACATAAAACAGAAGCAATATTGTAACAAATTCAATAAAGACTTTAAAAATGGTTCACATCAGGCAGAACACTCCCTGACATAAATCACAGCAAGATCCTCTATGACCCACCTCTCAGAGTAATGGGAAAAAAAAAAAAAAGGGACCTAATTAAACTTAAAAGCTTTTGTACAACAAAGGAAACTATAAGCAAGGTGAAAAGGGAGCCTTCAGAATGGGAGAAAATAATAGGAAATGAAGCAATTGGCAAAGAATCTCCAAAATATACAAGCAGCTCATGCATCTCAATACCAGAAAAACAAACAGCCCAATCAAAAAGTGGGCTAAAGAACTAAACAGACACTTCTCCAAAGAAGACATACAGATGGCTAATAAATACATGAAAAGATGCTCAACATCACTCACTATTAGAGAGATACAAATCAAGACCACAATGAGGTATCATCTCATGCCAGTCAGAACGGCTGCCATCAAAAAGTCTACAAACAATAAATGCTGGAGAGGGTGTGGAGAAAAGGGAACTCTCTTACACTGCTGGTGGGAATGCAAACTGGTACAGCCACTATGAAGAACAGAGTGGAGATTCCTTAAAAAACTGGAAACAGAACAGCCCAGGGAAACCAGAATTGAGAGAGACACATGTACCCCAAAGTTCATTGCAGCACTGTTTACAACAGCTAGGACATGAAAGTAACCTAGATATCTATCAAATGGATAAGGAAGTTGTGGTACATATATACAATAAACTATTACTCAGCTATAAAAAAGAATACATTTAAGTCAGTTCTGATGAGATGGATGAAACTGGAGCCTATTATACAGAGTGAAGTAAGTCAGAAAGAGAAACACCAATACAATATATTAACACACACACACACACACATATATATATATAGAATTTACAAAGACGATAACAACAACCCTATATGCAAGGCTGCAAAAGAGACACAGATGTAAAGAACAGACTTTTGGACTATGGGAGAAGGGGAGGGTGGGATGATCTGAGAGAATAGCATTGAAACATGTATATTACCATATGTAAAACAGATAACCAGTGCAAGTTCGATCCGTGAAGCAGGGCACTCAAAGTCAGTGTTCTAGGACAACCCAGAGGGATGGGGTGGGGAGGGAGGTGAGGGGGGGTGGTCAGGACAGGGAGACACGTGCACCTGTGGGTGATTCATGTCGATGTATGGTAAAAACCACCACAATACCAATTAAAATAATTAAATAAATAAATAACCAATATTATGAAATAAATGTTAACTTTTTAGTACAGAGAGAGAGTTATAAACCCTGGGGTTGTCTCTGTCCACATAACAGAAGCATAACAACTATCTGCTGAGATTAGAACTTACTAAGCCTTGAATGCAAAAAATAAGGAATAAAATAAAAGTTAATTTATAAGCCAAAAAAAAGGTACACATCAAAAAAAAAAAAACTTAAAAAAAGACAGAAATGCAAATTCTCAAACCCCATTCCCAAACCTCTTGAGTCAGAAACTCTGGGCCCAGCAGCTCTTTTTTTTTTTTTTTGACACATGTAGAATGGAATATTGTAGTGTCAGTACTGAGGTTGATTGCTATAGATATATTTAGCCTCTTTGAGAATTAAATGATTACATCCTAATTATTTATGCAGAACACTGGTCCACAAACAAAAATAAAGAATAGCAGTTAGAAATTTATCTCATTCAATGTTTAGAGGTAAAAGGGTTAACCATACTTTTCATCATTTTCTGCAGACAAGTCCTTTTATTTATATTGAAATCTGATGGCAAGTGAATTCTGGCATTTTCCCCAAGCTACTCTATGAGGAAGATGCTGAAGGTGTCACAAGTCAGCATACTCCAACAGAAGACTTCTCCGTTCACCTGCGGGTCTTGGAGAGTCTGCAGAGAGGCAGGAGTCAACTGAGGCTCACCCTGGGGACACAGACACTGGTGGCAGCTGCTCCTGGGAGCTCCCTACACCACATGGACACTGGTGATGGCAGGTGCCATTGTGGAAACCCTCGCAGTTCTTTTCAATAGGTCCTCCAGCTGATTCTTTTTTAAAAAAAAAAAAAATTATTTGTTTTGGCTGTACCACGTTTTAGTTGTGGAACTCAGGATCTTCAATCTTGTCTTCGTGGCAACATGCCACCAAAGCACTCCGACTCTTAGTTGCGGCACGTGGGCTCTAGTTCCCTGACCCGGGATCGAACCCAGGGCCCCTAAATTGGGAGCACAGAGTCATAGCCACTGGTCCACAGGGGAAGTCCCTCCAGGTGATTTTACTCTCAAGTTTGAGAACCACCTGCCTGACTTAGTAAAGGCCTGTCGCTCAATAAAGCTAATAGCTTCTGCTTTCATTACTGATACCATCAAAGACCAGGGCAACAGGGTGGCTTCCTCGTCCCCCTGGACAGCCCCTGGAGCACAGGGATTACTCTGCCAGCCCTTCTCCAGCAGGTGGGTGGGCCAGGTGTGTGTAGCTGTGAGCAGCTGTGAAACAGAGCTGCAGGTACGCTCCATCTCTCAAGGCGCTTCTGTTAAACATTCATTAACCAAAGAGGTGACTTGGGCCTTGAAAGGCTAAACTCCTTGGAAGCAGCAGACAGTCACAAAATGACCTCCATCCAGGAGAGAGGGGCCCAGGTGTCTGTTCTGGGGAGACCAGGAGGACTTAAGGAAGCCTGTCTGACTCTTGCTGGGTTCAGTACCTGGGGCTGACAGAGCCGCAAGCAGGCCACCGCCAGGTTCTCACGGCCCTGACTTAAATTGTCATTTGCTGGGCAAGCACGTTGCTGGCAACATCTGGAAACACCCTGGCTGGCACAACTCGGGGAGGAGGGAGTGCTACTGGCATCTAGTGAGGAGAAGCCAGGGAGGCTGCTAAACACCCTACAGGCCACAGGGCAGCCATACAACAAAGAATCATCTGCTCCAGTGTCAATCCTGGGGCTTTCCAGGTGGCTCAGAGGTAAAGAATCCGCCTGCCAATAAAGCAGACACAAGAGACTCAGGTTCGACCCCTGGTTCAGGGAGATCCCCTTGAGAAGGAAATGGCAATCCGCTTCAGTGTTCTTGCCTGGGAAACTGCATGGACAGAGGAGCCTGGTGGGCTACAGGTCACGGGGTCGCAAAGAGTCGGATGTGACTGAGCGACTAACCGCACACACATTCATTCTTAACCAATATTTATGGAGCCCCTACTGTCTCCCAGGTACCATATCGGGTATCACGAGTCTTCACTCATTTACCCCTGAAAAAACATGTCAGAACACTATAGAATGCAGCCTACGGGTGTACAGTAAGTCCCCTACATACAAATGAGTTCTGTTCCAAGAGTGCGTTTGTAAATCCAATTTGTTCTTAAGTCCCACAAAGTTAGTCTAGGTTCCCAACTTACATAACTGACTATATACTGTACTGTACAGTAATGGGATTATAATACTTTTCACACAAATAATGCATAGAAACAAACACACAAAAATAAAACATTTTAAATCTTACAGTACAGTACTTTGAAAAGCACAGGAGAACAGTTCAACAGCTGGCATACAGGAGTCATCTGTCTGGCATCGAGTGAACAGACAAGAAGAATTACCGATTGGAGGAGGGGAGGCGGTGGGAGATGACAGAGCTGAAGGATCGTCAGCAACAGGAGACAGAGCGCAAGTCACTCATACCTGACGTTAATGGCACAGGTTTCAGATTCTTGCTGGCTTCAATTCTATCTACCCTCTTGAAAAAAACAGCCCAGTGATGTCTGGGTAGTAGCTCTTTTTTTTTTTTTTTTCGCATCACAGATGACATGGCAGCACTGGGTTGCTTTCTGAACGGCTGCTGCAACCTTCATGTACCGTTCCACATTTGGGTCCTGTGACTCAAAAATTAACAGTGCCCCTCAAATAGAGAAAACGCCCTTGCCATTGCTTACATCATGAATCTCTTAGGTTCTTCACTTACTTCTTCTTCCTCTTGTCTCCCATCATCCTTTCTCTGGGCCCCCTGTTCCATGGTTATCGCTTGGCATGACTTAGCAGTACCAGCTATATCACTGCCGCTTCCACGCTTGTTTCTGGACGTCCTGGGCTTGAAATAAAGATCTATACTACTGTTCTCTACACACTACTGTGGTTGCTGTTCAGTCGCCAAGTCATATCCAGCTCTTCGCTACCCCATGGACTGCAGCACACCAGGCTTCCCCGTCCATCACCAGCTCCTAGAGTTTGCCCAAGTTTAAGCCCATCGAGTCGGTGATGACATCCAATCATCTCAACCTCTGCCACCCTCTTCTTGTTCTGCCTTCAATCTTTCCCAGCATCAGGGTCTTTTCCGATGAGTCGGCTGTTCACTGACTGTACAGTACACAAAAGCACAACTACGTGTAGAGGACGCACATGTGTGACAATGACAATGTACACCAGACACGTGAACAAACAGGTGACTGACACGTGAATGCACACTGGCATCTTTGAAAGTTTGCAACTTGAAGGGCGTATGTAGGGGACTCACTGTATTGAATTAGTTAACATTTAAAACTCAGGAGATTTCATATAAAGTCTGGGCTTCTAACTTCTCTTGAAAAATCATAAGGGTAAGGCCACATTGGGCCTGCATTCTTGGATGGGGGCAATTGCCCGGAGTCACTGCTTGTTTTGGCTCTTCTGGAGTTTGCCAGGGTCCCCAGGGAGCTGTCTCAGCTGCCATCTGTCACTGTTCTCCTCACCTCACCTGCCATCTGCAGGTGCACGAACTTGTTACCTTTCCCTCAGAGTCTTCACCCACATTTATGGTCCCAACCTTCCCCCCAACAATGACATGACCCAAACCTGCATCTACAATGCTTTTGTTCACCCAACTTCTTTCCCTCGATATCCAATTCCTACTGGACCTCTCCAGAAAAGACTCTTCTCATAGATCCATGAAGGGACTCACTGCTAAGCACCCTCCAAAACAGAAATGATGGATAACACTTATGACCTCACAAGTAGCATCAGCACAATTCCTGTTTATTTGCCAATGTCTCCTGTGATACTATAAATTTCATATGGCCAGCTACCCAGCTGTTTATCTCTGAATCAGCAGAATGCCTCAGCCTCAGCATTATTATATTCAGTCAGATAATCCCCTGTTGTTGGAAGATGTCCTTTGTATTGTGGATGTTTATCAGCATCTTTGGGTTCTACTCACTGGAGGTGAGTAGCACCCCAGTCACTCTCAGTTATGACAATCAAAAATGTCCCCAGACATAGCCCTAGGGGGGCAAAACTGTCCCCACTTGAAAATCACTAAGCTGATGTATGGCCTGGCACAGAGTCAGCAAGGAAATGCTTTTTGAATGGTTGGGTGGAAGGAAGGATGGATGGATGAATGGGCAGGTGGATGGATGGGTGGATAGATAGTGGATGGGTGAACTGACAAATTTATGATACCAAGTCTAAGGAGTAGGGGAGGAAGAAGGTTGAAAAATTCAAGACACAGCCAATTGAAAAACAATGAAGGTAAAGTTAATACAATGACTCTGAAATGGCAATTTTAAACAAGAGCAAATTGAGTTAAAATCCCACTCAACTTTTCAGGGTTGCTGGTAGTTATTTAAAGTGAAGACCAATTGTCACAGATTCATAAGAGGATCAAGATGACGTGGCTGGAGTAAGAGTTTGCACACTTAGATACAGCTTCCTAAACAGAATTTGCCTTCTGCAACTTAGCTTTTTTATTTTTTGGTTTCTAAAGCTGGCCCTGATTTGTGGCCTGGTGATCTGTCCTGTGCAGACCCTCAGTTTAGGACCAAAATGAAGTTTCTGTAGGAATTAATTTAAAGCAAGCATAGGCAAAGTTTGAGAGACTACAGAGTGCTGAGTGATTTTCCCCTTAGGGAGGCTATTTCTAGCTCAACAGTATCTCATGGGACCGCCAATGTCATTCAAACTACCCCTCTTTTACTTACAGAGTTGAAAAGGTGAGTAGGGGACTCTGGGTTCAGGCTCACTGGTCCTTGAATCAGGGCCAATGTAAGATGTGTTTCCCAACCATCAAACGTCATCAGCTCTAAGATTTGTCTTTTCTACTAATGCTGGAGTTCAAATAGTTCATTTAGACCCACCAATTTTTCTTTTGGGGGGAAAAAGACTCAAAACAAATTTTGGAAAAAGAAACCAATCAAGTATTGTCCTTTTCAATGATGCTTCCACAGAATAACTCTCATTAAGACCGAGTTAATGGTTTTACACCAGGTGATTCCTGAGTTTTCAGAAGGATTTGTAGTTTCAGAGATGAGCGTGGGGATAAACTCTGTCCTCTGGGATTTATGCATATAACCCCATCTGGCTGGTAGAAAAGAGTTGGAGAAGACAGGTAGATTTCTCACTCATTGTGTTCTGGTCCCTGTTCATAGGGTTTCCCTGGTGGCTCAGACAGTAAAGGGTCTGCCTGCCAATGTATGAGACCCAGGTTTGATCCCTGGGTTCAGGAAGATCCAATGGAAAAGGAAATGGCTACCCACTCCAGTATTCTTGCCTGGAGGATTCCATGGACAGAGGATCCTGGCAGGCTAAAGGGGTTGTAAAGAGTGGGAAGTGAGTGACTAACACACTTTCTGTACATTAACAGATACAGAAGTTAAAGAAAACCTCCCCAATCATCACCAGCAAACAGGAAGCTCACACTTAGAGAGAAACCCCCCACCCCCACCCCCACCCAGCAGAGTTTTGATCCTGTCTCTTATACACATCTCCGGCCCAGAATAAAGGAAGGCTCGAACTTCCTGCCACCAAAGCAAGTCTAAATGTTTCTTCTAAACACCACAGCTAGTGAAAACAACATTCCATCTGCAACAATAGCTTCTTTCTCAAAGTTCATAAAGCTAAACAAGGCAAGTTGAAAATGAGATGAGGAATTATTACCAGGAAGTGCTTTCTCTTTAATTGTGATCATGCCTAATTTGGTCATTTAAAGAACAAACGATTTTATCTTAATGATGCTCTTAGATTTAAAATGTGTTGAGTGAGCTTTAGTGACTTTCTCTGAATTTGAGAGTCATACAGTTTTAGGAAAACCTCCTGACCTCCAGCACGGCAGTAACACACGCTCCTGCTCCTTACGCACTGGAGCACCGGGGGACCGAATGTTTGATGTGTCCTCTCTGTGATTTTCTAAATCACAGCTCTCAATCTGCAGAACCACAGATCCCAGCAGAGAAGGGCCCTTTTTGGACGTATGGTCCCAAAAGCCATAGGTGCACCAAACAGCATTTTTTTTTTTTTTATACTTTTTATTTTGTACTGAAATATAGCTGATTAACAATGTTATGATAGTTTCAGGCAGACAGCAAAGGGACTCAACCATACATTCTCCCCTAAACTCCCCTCCCATTCAGGCTGCCACATAACGTTAAGAAGAGCTCCCTGTGCTATATAGTAGGTCCCAGTTGGTTATCCGTTTTAAATAGAGCAGTGTGTGCCTGTTGATCCCAAGCTCCCTAACTATCCCTTCCTCCCATCCTTCCCCTCTGGGTACCATAAGTTTGTTCTCTAAGTCTATAGGTCTGTTTCTGTCTTGTAAGTAAGTTCATTTGTATCATTTCTTTTAGATCCACCTATAAGATGGACGTGAGTCTGAGTGAACTCCGGGAGATGGTGATGAACAGGGAGGCCTGGCGTGCTGCGATTCATGGGGTTGCAAAGAGTCGGACACGACTGAGCGACTGAACTGAACTGAACTGATAAGGGATATCCGGAGAAGGCAATGGCACCCCACTCCAGTACTCCTGCCTGAAAAATCCCATGGACGGAGGAGCCTGGAAGGCTGCAGTCCATGGGGTCACTGAGGGTCGGACACGACTGAGCGACTTCACTTTCACTTTTCACTTTCATGCACTGGTATCATATGATATTTCTCTTTCTCTGACTTCACTCAGTATGACAATCTCTAGGTCCATCCATGTTGCTTCAAATGGCATTATTTCACTGTTTTTAATGGTTGAGTAATTAATATTCCATTGCATGTGTGTACCAAATCTTTATTCATTCCTCTGTTGATGGACACTTAGGTACCAAGCACTACTTTTGGATGGGCTGACCAAGGTACCCATAATGTACCCATGTGCTTTTCAACTGTATGAAAAAGCTGTTGATTAGTAAAGTAAAAATTTACCTGAAACACTACTTAATTCATAACCTCTGGGTTAGTTATTTTTATCAGTCAAAAGATGTTAAAAGTTGAGCTATATCATATGGGATGGGAAGTGTTCTGATAAGAAAAAGTTCTCATATACAAAATTAGAAAGCACTACGGTTCATTTCTGGAACCACTGTAATTCTGTAATGAATGTTTGATTTAATGTTTCCTTGTAATTAATTTTTAATATGTATTTAGTATAATGATACATGACAGTGGATATCCCACAAAAATCTATCAGCTTACTCTGCCACAAATGCATGTGCACCCATATACACATACACACACACAAATATAATCATTTTTGTCACTTATTCTGTTACTTGCTGTATGATATGACTCTGGGAAAGTTACTAAACCTCTCTGGGCTTCAGTTGCCTTATCAGTAGAATGGGGGTGCCAATAACAGCACCTCCTTTCATGGGACAGTTGAGAAGATTAAATAGCAAAGGATTTAGGGGGCAAGCATTGTGCCTGGCACATACCAGATTTTTTTCAAAAAACTGTATCTCCCTAACCTTTATCCTCTCTCCTTTAGCATCATTCCACCAATTCACACTACATTAAAATGTACAAACAAAAAGCAAGTTGGCACGAAACATTTTTGGAGTTACGGAATCATGATAATTAGAATAAAATCATGCTGGAGTGGGATTTCTGGCTTTCTCTCCATCTCAGTTCCTCATAGTTCAGGCTGTATCTTTTTTCTTACCCTTAAGCTAAAAACCACCCATTAACTTCCCAGTTGCCTTTAGAATCAGCTTGTTTTAAACAGGACACTTATTAATGTTTCTATAATATGCTGGCAGACAAAACCTAAGACCTCCCTTGGGCTGCACATGTGTAGAAATACCCTCAGGCACTGTAATAGGCAAAATGTGAATTTGGCTTATAGTAGTGGATCAACAGGCTCTAGGATGTAATGTAAGACAACAACAGTATTTCCAAGATCAAGAACTCTAGAGAAAACAGCTGGGGTTAAAATTCCAGTTCTACCAATTATGTGCTGTGTGACCTTGTGCAAGTCACTAACCTCTCTGTGTTTCAGTTTTCCATCTATACATGCAAAAAACAATAATGCTATCCTCAACTCTTAAATGTAAAGAGTCTGTGCTTGGATCTGGCATAAAGTGGCCTGAGGATTATACCTTCTAAAAGGGTACGAAACAGAGACTGAGTTGCCTTACCCTCGAAGCCTTGGGAACAAGGTTTTACTGGCCTGAAGGACTCAGGACCTGGTCACCATCAGGGGAATAATGTGATGCCGGCTTCAGGGTAACGGATGCCTGCTTGGTTATGTTCAGATTCAATGGCAAACAATTCAGGATGTACTCCATTATTCTAACAGGTTCAAAGCGCCATTCTGGAAAATTCAAACATGTGGACAGAACTGATACATGAATTCAGACTCCTTTGCTGCCAACTTAAAACAACTGGGTGCATCAAACTGTCTATTTTTAATGCGAGGCTATGAACGGAGTTGTCTAACTCGGTGCAGAATGTGCTCATGCCCCAAAGATTCAAGTAACCTTAACCATTTGCAATTCGCCCACCAGGACAAGACCTAAGGCTTGTACTTCACTTTACCAAGCTCTGTTATTTTTCCACTTTTACCACGGTGACGCCTATTTTCTCACTCCTGTAAGCAATCATGAAAGGAAACACTTGGAGCCGTGGGCTCCATCCGTGTGTTAAATGATGGACTCTAAGTTACTCTTCTCTGAAGCATTCCAGTTTCAACCTCCCTAACTCTTCCCAACAGTCCTGTCCAAGATGTATGCTGTGGGGAGCAAGCCTGGTTTGCTGAAACCAGCTAAGTTCAGCCTCCCTACCATCAGGCAAGTTCAATAAACCTGTGGATATCCATCCATGAATCTACACTGACTAAATGTCACTATTGAACTTTCTCTTTTTTATGTTTCTCACTTAGTCTCCAAATAAGATTTCCTTTAAAAAATGTTTCCCATTATAAATTAGAAAGAGCACAATTCCCAGCATGAAGCACTTAAAATATACAAGAAAGCTGAAGGGGAAAGAAATAACCTCTATTTCGATGCCCAGAGCTAACCCATTGTCAATATTTTGCCATATTTCCCTCTAGTCTGTTTTTCTATTGATAATTTTTTCAGCTTTATTGAGATTATAATGGACATATAATATTATATCAAAGTGTACAATATAATGATTTGATATATTGTATGTGTGTGCTAAGTTGCTCAGTCATGTCTGACTCTTTGTGACCCCATGGACTATAGACCGCCAGGCTCCTATGTCCATGGAAATTCTCCAGGCAAGAATACTGGAGTGGGTTGCCATTTCCTCTTTCAGGGGATCTTCCTAACCCAGGGATCAAACCTGTATCTCCTGTGTCTCCTGTGTTGGCAGGAGGATTCTTTACCACTGAGCCACCTGGGAAGACCCTATTATCACAGTAAGTTTAGTTGAAATTCATCACCTGTACGTTATATCCCCAGAACTTAGTAATCTTACAACTGGAAAATTATACCTTTTGATCCCCTTCTACCCATTTTGTCCACACCCCCATGGCCTTGGGAAAGTACCTATCGGTTCTCTGTATCTGAGTTCAGTATTTCAAGATTTCACATATAAGTCAGATCATACAGTATTCATCTTTCTCTAACTGACTTATTTTACTTGGCACAATGCCCTCAAGGTCCATCTGTGTAGTTGCAAATGGTGGGACTTCCTTCCTTTCTACAGTAGAAAAGCATTTCATTGCACAGACATATACCACAATGTATGAATGCTTTCACTTACAGATGGACACTTAGGTAGCTTTCATATCTTGTGTGTGTGTGTTAGTCCCTCAGTCGTGCCCGACTCTTTGCAACCCCATGGACTATAGCCTGCTAGGCTCCTCTGTCCATGGAATCCTCCAGGCAAGAATACTGGAGTGGGTTTCCATTTCCTTCTCCAGGGGATCTTCCCAACCCAAGGATTGTACCCAGGTCTCCCGCGTTACAGGCAGATTCCTTACCATCTGAGCCACCAGGGACGTTTCCATGTCTTCGTAATTGTAAATAAGGCTGCAGTGAACATGGGCGTGCACATATCACTTCAAGACAGTGCTTTGATTTCCTTTGTGGTTAAGAATCCTTTGGTGTATGCCCAGAGGTGGAACTGCTGGATCATCTGGTAGTTCATCTTTCAGTGTTTTTGAGGAGACATTCCACAGTGGGGGCACCAATTTACACCCCCAATTTCTTGGCCGCAGCTTTTATTTTTCTTTTTGTTTGTCCTGCACCACATGTGGGATCTTAGTTCCCCAACCAGGGATCAAACCCACACCCCTTGCAGTGGAAGCTCAGAGTCTTAACCGTTGGGCTGTCAGGAAAGTCCATGGTTGCAGTCCTTACACACGTGGGATCATTCCATCCATACAGTTTCGTGCCCCGCTTTTCTTCACTTGGGCTTCTTGTCTGTGCACTTTCTTTGTGCTGCTGTCATTAGGGTTACATGGAAAAGTTCCATCTTAGTTTAGTTGAATAATTGGGATAAAGGACTCATTCTCATCTTGGTTGGGATGATTAGAGTAGTAGAAGAAACTGAAGGTCAACTGAGAAGGAAGGACCCACAAGGACTGGGAGATGAGGGTGAATGAGGCCGATGGTGGAGGCAGTGACAATATCCCAATTTCTGTTAAGCTTTTCTCTCAGGATTCCTGCAGATTTGATCTTCAGGGGATTGAGTCACGAAAAACTACAAACTCATTAACTCCAGGACACAGCAAATACACTTCAGACTTGTTTTTTCCCATCTGAATTGATTACAGCATTTAGTAATCAGAAGAGGCTAAATAAAGATGCTGGTTTACAACTTCTATCAAAAACATGTAAGAGGACTTCCCAGCTGGTCCAGTGAACACAGGTTCAATCCCTAGTCTGTGAAGATTCCATACGCTGCAGGGCAACTAAGCCAGTTAGTGACAACAAGACACTTGCTGCTACTAGAGAAAACCCATTCACAGCAACGAAGGCCCCAAACAGCCAACACACACACACACACACACACACACACACACGATTTCACAACACTAAGTTGGGATTTCCACGTGGCAACAATGACACAGACGTGAGAAGCCACTTCAGCCCAGGCATGGACCTTCTGACTCATTCACTGTAATTTCCACTCGACCTGCTTCATTGTTTCTTTACCAGCCTAGAGTCTGCAAGCACTGTAGTTTGCAAGCAGAAATCCTAAAGTAACTTCTGCTCCTCTTATACTCCCCTATTTTAAGACAGTCCAGTAAATTCCACTGCTGGTTCCTAAGTTAAAGACAGAAATGGACGGGTCCTTTTCCAGCCCACTCTCCACGGCCACCTGTGAAAGAAGGGAAGCTCTTTTGAAATAAAGACTTGAGTGACGACCATACCATCTTTATCCTGGGCTAGGGAGTGTGCGGAATAGGAAATGCAGCACCGAAGCTGAGGTGGTCCAGAGCAATGGAAGGTACGTGGGTTTGGATTTCTTTCCATTACTTTTACACAACTTTGCAATTGGCGGCAGCCTGCTTTGACCATTATTTTTTCATGCAACAGGAAAAACTATGCCCCAGGGTATGATTATTAAAATATGTTANTGCGGAATAGGAAATGCAGCACCGAAGCTGAGGTGGTCCAGAGCAATGGAAGGTACGTGGGTTTGGATTTCTTTCCATTACTTTTACACAACTTTGCAATTGGCGGCAGCCTGCTTTGACCATTATTTTTTCATGCAACAGGAAAAACTATGCCCCAGGGTATGATTATTAAAATATGTTACTCTTCTATATTTAAATAGTGGAATGGCTTTTCTGTGGTTTAAAATGAGCCAAGGGAAATACCTATGGTTTAAGATGTAACTTGTACAAAGTAGGCTTAATGCTCCACCACTAAGAATCAGTAACTGCCTGGGACTCAGTCGTTTTTGCCATGTGATGGATATGGGGATAAGAGTATGGAGAAAAGGTTATAGAAGCTGGGGACCTGTGGGATGACTCAGCAGACTCACATGCCCCTCACCTATTCTCAGGTGTATCCAGCCTACACCTTGCAAGTTCTTGGGCAGCTGTCAACAAAGAGGCAACAAAGAATGAAAACAACAAGGTTTCTGAGAAAGGAAATGACCAACTGAAGGTTCTTTAGTTGTAAGTAACTGAAATACACTCAGTTCTCACCAGAAAGCAGCTATGCTCCCCATGGACATTTAACAATGTCTGGGCCATTTTCGGTTATCACATCTGGGGATGTGGTATGGTTCTGGCATCTAGTGGGTAGAGGGTAGGAATGATGCAAACAACCTGCAAGCTACAGGTGAGCCACTGAACAAAGAATTATCTGCCCCCCAAACATCAATAGCTCTGGGGCTCGAGAAGCCCTGCCTGAGCCCAACAAAGAGAGTGTGCAGGAAAGAGAGGTGTAGGTGGTCGGACTGCTACTGCCCCCCTCCAATATTCATGCCTCCTTTTTAACATAGTGATAATACTTTTATAATCAAATCAACTTTTTTGAGGTGTGCAATTATGAATTTTAAAAAAATGTATAGATTCATGTAACCAGCACCACAAGCAGACCATTTCTATCACCTCTCAAATTCCCTGGCACTGTCCTTCAAAGTCACACCTCCCCCACCTATAACCCTCGGCAACCAGGAATCGACTCTCCATGTCTTCTGAAGGACATCATACAAATGGAGTTGAGACAGGTTGGGACCTGGGGCTCTCTGCTGCGGTACTGCAATGCTTGTACTCAGACACACCTCTCCTCAAGCAACAAAGAAACTATAAGGGACTAAAAATAAATGTGTGCATACAGTTGGGGCAAATTATGGATAGAAGATACAAAAAGATTAAAAAATCCCTATTGGAGCAAAAACTGGGTGACGGGAACAAAAATCTAGGTACGGCACATGTCCCCAACACTCACCACCCCTTCAGCCTGTGCCCTGGACACACACCACTACCTCTATGCTACATAAGGAACAAACGTGCCCTCAGCAAGTGAGCGAACAAGGGAAACTGTTGCTTGTTCTCACACCCACCACCGCAGCAGGGGCCCCAATAACGAAAGGACTGGGAGATGAGGGTGAATGAGGCCGATGGTGGAGGCAGTGACAATATCCCAATTTCTGTTAAGCTTTTCTCTCGGGATTCCTGCAGAGTTGATCTTCAGGGGATTCAGTCACGAAAAACCACAAACTTACTGACTCCAGGACACAGCAAATACACTTCAGACTTGTTTTTTCCCATCTGAATTGATTGCAGCATTTACTAATCAGAAGAGGCTAAATAAAGATGCTGGTTTACAACTTCTATCAAAAACATGTAAGAGGACTTCCCAGCTGGTCCAGTGAACACAGGTTCAATCCCTAGTCTGTGAAGATTCCATACGCTGCAGGGCAACTAAGCCAGTTAGTGACAACAAGATACTTACTGCTACTAGAGAAAACCCATTCACAGCAATGAAGGCCCCAAACAGCCAACACACACACACACACACACACACACACACACACACACACGATTTCACAACACTAAGTTGGGATTTCCACGTGGCAACAATGACACAGACGTGAGAAGCCACTTCAGCCCAGGCATGGACCTTCTGACTCATTCACTGTAATTTCCACTCGACCTGCTTCATTGTTTCTTTACCAGCCTAGAGTCTGCAAGCACTGTAGTTTGCAAGCAGAAATCCTAAACTAACTTCTGCTCCTCTTATACTCCCCTATTTTAAGACAGTCCAGTAAATTCCACTGCTGGTTCCTAAGTTAAAGACAGAAATGGACGGGTACTTTTCCAGCCCACTCTCCACGGCCACCTGTGAAAGAAGGGAAGCTCTTTTGAAATAAAGACTTGAGTGACAACCATACCATCTTTATCCTGGGCTAGGGAGTGTGCGGAACAGGAAATGCAGCACCGAAGCTGAGGTGGTCCAGAGCAATGGAAGCTACGTGGGTTTGGATTTCTTTCCATTACTTTTACACAACTTTGCAATTGGCGGCAGGCTGCTTTGACCATTATTTTTTCATGCAACAGGAAAAACTATGCCCCAGGGTATGATTATTAAAATATGTTACTCTTCTATATTTAAATAGTGGAATGGCTTTTCTGCGGTTTAAAATGAGCCAAGGGAAATACCTATGGCTTAAGATGTAACTTGTACAAAGTAGGCTTAATACTCCACCACTCAGAATCAGTAACTGCCTGGGACTCAGTCGTTTTTGCCATGTGATGGATATGGGGATAAGAGTATGGAGAAAAGGTTATCGAAGCTGGGGACCTGTGGGATGACTCAGCAGACTCACATGCCCCTCACCTATTCTCAGATGTATCCAACCTACACCTGGCAAGTTCTTGGGCAGCTGTCACCAAAGAGGCAACAAAGACAGAATGAAAACAACAAGGTTTCTGAGAAAGGAAATGACCAACTGAAGGTTCTTTAGTTGTAAGTAACTGAAATACACTCAATTCTCACCGGAAAGCAGCTATGCTCCCCATGAACATTTAACAATGTCTGGGCCATTTTCGGTTATCACATCTGGGGATGTGGTATGGTTCTGACATCTAATGGGTAGAGGGTAGGAATGATGCAAACAACCTGCAAGCTACAGGTGAGCCACTGAACAAAGAATTATCTGGCCCCAAACATCAATAGCTCTGGGGCTCGAGAAGCCCTGCCTGAGCCCAACAAAGAGAATGTGCGGGAAAGAGAGGTGTAGGTGGTCGGACTGCTACTGCCCCCCTCCAATATTCATGCCTCCTTTTTAACACAGTAATAACACTTTTATAATCAGATCAACTTTTTTGAGGTGTGCAGTTATGAATTTTAAAACATGTATAGATTCATGTAACCAGCACCACAATCAGACCATTTCTATCACCTCTCAAATTCCCTGGCACTGTCCTTCAAAGTCACACCTCCCCCAGCTATAACCCTCGGCAACCAGGAATCGACTCTCCATGTCTTCTGAAGGATGTCATACAAACAGAGTTGAGACAGGTTGGGACCTGGGGCTCTCTGCTGCGGTACTGCAATGCTTGTACTCAGACACACCTCTCCTCGAGCAACAAAGAAACTATAAGGGACTAAAAATAAATGTGTGCATACAGTTGGGGCAAATTATGGACAGAAGATACAAAAAGATAAAAAAATCCCTATTGGAGCAAAAACTGGGTGACGGGAACAAAAATCTAGGTACGGCACATGTCCCCAACACTCACCACCTCTCCAGCCTGTGCCCTGGACACACACCACTACCTCTATGCTACATAAGGAACAAATGTGCCCTCAGCAAGTGAGCGAACAAGGGAAACTGTTGCTTGTTCTCACACCCACCACCGCAGCAGGGGCCCCAATAACGCCTTGCCTGAATTTTCAATTGGCCTCTGATCAATTTCTACTGATTGCAGAAGGCCAGGAACCCTGGTTGGTATCAGAATCATGCAGCGTGTAATCTTTTGGGACTGTTTCTTTCATTCACCATAATGCTTTTGAGATTCATCCAAATTGCATTATGAATCAATAATTCATTCCTTTTTATTACTGAGCTGTTTTGCAATTGTATGGATGTACCACAATCTGTTTATCCATTCATCTGTTGAAGGACATTTGGGTTGATTCCAGCTTCACACCAATATGAATAGAGCTGCCAGAAACACTCATGTACAGGTTTTTGTATAAACACAGGGCTTTATTTCTGGGATAAATATCCAGGAGTAAGACTGCTGAGTTACATGGCAGATATATGGCAGTTACAGGGCTGCTGCTGCTAAGTCGCTTCAGTCGTGTCCGACTCTGTGTGACCCCACAGCCGGCAGCCCCCCAGACTCCCCTGTCCCTGGGATTCTCCAGGCAAGGACACTGGAGTGGGCTGCCATTTCCTTCTCCAATGCATGAACGTGAAAAGTGAAAGTGAAGTTGCTCAGTCGCGTCCGACTCCTAGCGATCCCATGGACTGAAGCCTGCCAGGTTCCTCTGTCCATGGGATTTTCCAGGCAAAAGAGTACTGGAGTGGGGTGTCATTGCCTTTTCTGAGTTATAGGGCATATATATATATATGGCATATATGTGGCATATAACTTTATAAGAAGCTACCAAACCATTGGCTGCACCATTTCACATTCTCATAAGAGACCCAGGTGCTCTGCATCTTTGTCAGCATTTGGTATTCTGCATCTTTTAATTTTTATGCTTTAAAATTTTTATTGTATTGGAGTATAGTTGATTTACAATGTTGTGAAGTTTCAAGTGTACAGCTAAGTGATTCAGTTATACATACATATATACACATTCTTTTTTAGATTCTTTCCCATTATTGTCCATCTTTTTAATTGCAGCACTCTAATAAGATGTGTAGTGGTACTTCATTGGGGCACTAATTTGCATTTCCCTAACAGGCAATGAGGGGCTTCCCAGGTGGCACAGCGGTAAAGAATCTGCCTGCCAATGCAAGAGACACAAGAGATGCAGGTTTGATCCCTGGGTTGGGAAGATCCCCTGGAGGAGGAAATGGCAACCCACTCCAGTGCTCTTGCCCGGGAAATCCCAGGGACAGAGGAGCCTGGCGGGCTACAGTCCATGGGGTCGCACAGAGTCAGGCATGACTGAGGACACACACAGACACAAATAGGCCGCGATGTTGGACGTCTTTTCATGGGCTTATTTGCCATTTAAATTCATTTTTTGTGTGTGTGAAGTGTCTGCTTTCATCTTTTGCCCATTTAAAAAATTGGATTGTTTATTTTCTTACTGCTGAGAATTCAAATATTCCTATATTCTGGATACAAGTGTTTTGTCAGATATGTGACATGCAAACACTGTCTCTCAATTGGTAGTTTGTTACTTCATCTCTTACAAAGTCTCTCTCACAGAGGAAACGATTTTAATTTTGCTAAAGTCTAACCGCTCAGTTTTGTCCTCTATGGATTATGCTTTTGGTGTCACACCCAAGTGACTGAACTTGAGTGACTCATGGCCACGCCTAGTTTTTCCTGCCAAGGGTGGCCATGTCACCCAGTTCTGGCCAATAGAAACTGTTCCTGTAGACGTTCCTTCAATGTCAGCTGCTACGGTTGCTCTGCTCCTTCTCCAGCCTCTTCCATCTATCTTCTTGGAGTGAGGTTGTGATATTCTTGCCATGACCCTGGGATAGGCTACATCCTGGGATTGCACTGTGGAAAGCTAGACAGTGCACTTGAAAAAACACTTATTTTATTTACTTATTTTCGGCTGTGTCGGGTTTAGATATAGCATGCAGGACCTTGCGTTACAATGCGTGGGCTCAGTAGCCGCGGTGAACGGGTTTCTGACTCTGGCTCACAGGCTCCAGAGTGCACAGGCTCAGGAGTTGCAGTGCTCGGGCTTAGTTGTTCTGTGGTACGTGGAATCTTAGTTCCCTGACCAGGGATCAAACCCATGTTCCCTGCATTCGGAGATGAATTCTTAACCACTGGACCATGAGGGAAGTTCCAGACAAAGCGCTGCTTTTGAGAACTTTGTGGAGCTGAACCCTCAAGCCAGTCTTGGATCGCCCACTTCTGGCTTTTATGGGAAAAGAAATAATGAACATCTTTTTTACTTAGACTATTATTATTTGGGCTCTTTTATCATCCTTGGCCAAATCTAGACTGATCTGATGCAGGAGAACAAAGGGGTAGCTCATGTAACTCACCCCAGCGTCCTGTGAGCCACTGGGAGCTAAGGTGGCCATCTGAGGTTTTCGACTGTCCAGTATACCCCCTTATTTTGCTACTAATAATCTAAGTGTTCCTCCTGATTTTGATATGACCATGCCAGTGTATTACTTGGATAAAATCACACGGTTTGAAATGGATTGCTTCTACTTCTTAACTCAATGACCCAGGACTAGCCAAGCAGATTCACACTGCTTCACTGAGGGACAAATGACTAAACTTAGAGGCAATATATCTCAGACCTGAAACAAGAGGAGGAGTTCGTATGTAAAGGGGATGGAGGTGAGGATATGGAGAGAGAGGGTAACGAGCTATAGGCAGCGCAAATAGCATGTGCAAAGGCCCAGGGGCAGCCTGACGGCCAGGTCCAAGCACAGGTTGCAAACTTTCCGTCTGGGCTGAGCTTTGCAATGAAAGGGTGGATCCATACTAAACTGTAGCTCTCAAGGAACCTGCAAAGCACTAGGTAGACACTTCTGAAAAGTACTGCTATCAAGACAAGTTATTCATTACATAGGGAGGTGACACTGTTAACCCAGCATAGAAACCAACTATAGCAGATCTCACCAATGTCTACCCCTGCTGATGGATACAATTAGAGACTGACTCAATAGCACAGAGTGCTCTGGACCCTTTGTCCTTTGCATTTAAGAAGCCTTCCATGGAATGATGAAAATCCCAAACTGCTGCCTCCCCTACGGCAACGGAACATAGCCCTACTCCACCTGCGCTGAATCAACAATATCAGAGCGAATCCTGGCAGGTCCCAGACGGTTGAAACCTGGCAAACACAAATGAGGCAGCTCATTAGAACACGATTTTATTAAG
This sequence comes from Cephalophus harveyi, assembly GCA_006410635.1. Lineage (NCBI taxonomy): Eukaryota > Metazoa > Chordata > Mammalia > Artiodactyla > Bovidae > Cephalophus > Cephalophus harveyi. Next base: position 69,303 of record SJYT01017246.1, on the reverse strand, counting down.
CAGCATTTAATATAGTGAATAATTTTGAGCTTTATTATCTAAAACATAAAGGGGTATTTTTAAACTTAGCTGAGCAGCAGATTGGGTTTTACAAAATATTGCTGTTTCAGGCCCAACAAACCAAGAGCATTTCTCCAACAACCTCTGTGGCTTTCCAGCTCCCAAGCTGGGCCAGTGGTTCCTGCCTTGCCATTGTGACCTGGGGGTGCTTAGAAACTATGCACATTACGGAGAGAAGTTCCAGGCCTCCATCCCTCAAAGGCACCTTCTCTCTGCCCTCACAGGGGTGGGGAAATGGAGGTAGGGAATTACAAATTCTGGAAGCCTGTAAGTTTCATGGTTGATCGATGGAGACGGGCAGCCTAGCGGGCGGCCAGGGGACTGGGAGCCTCACCTCCTTGCCCTGGATGGCGAAAGAAATACCAAAGGAGATGGCTCTGAGTCCTGTGGCCACACGGACTGGCCAACTTCTGTTCATCTACAGGCCCGCTCTCTGCCTTGCATGTGGAATTAGGAGAAGAGAAGGAATTAGGAGAGGAGAGACGATCGTATAAAAAAGCCTCTGAAATTAACAAACAGCTAGAGAGGGCAGAGATCGGGGCTTAGGAAGGCAGAAAACTCAGTCTCTCGCCTAAGCCGCCTAAGCCTGACTCACCCACAAATGGCCTCCAGTCTTCAGGGCATTTTCACCCTCCCAAATCGGCCTACAGCTACAGGCCCTGATGCCCGCTATGGGGCCAATTTCCAGACACTAAGCTCCGTGGAGGACATTTGACCACTGAAAAGTGTTGATGTTCAACATTAATTTTTAATGTTTCAGAAAATCATTAAGCCGGTTTGTATTATGCATCGTATTTTTACAGCTGGCCATTTCATTTCCAGCATGGAAAGTGGCTGGAGGAATCTCACTGGGGATATTTACTAGTTTCTTTGCCCTCAAGAAGACTTAAAGGAGAGGCCCAAATAGGAGGCTTGTTCTCACTCTACCCTGCCTATGGGGGAGCGGAGCCCTGAGTGCATTAGCCTTTGGGGTCCTGGGCTTGGGAGCCTGTCCAGCCTTCCAGGAGGAGGGGCCACACAAAGGACAGCCTGCAGAAAGAACAGAAGAGCTGTGTTTTAGAGACACAAGCAGCTTCAGGATGGGGAGTAGCATTAGGTGATGCTGGAGGAGTAGCCCAAGGAGGTTCCCGTGAGGACAGGAGGATCCTCTGGAGAGCCGTAAGTGAAGAAGTGGCAAGTCTGGATTTGTCATTTAGGAGACCGGTTGAAAATGAACTGGTGGAATGGGGTGGGGCAGGGGCTTGCAGAGTATGGAAGATAGGAGGCATTTTTTTATGCAGGTGACAGATGGTGGCAGCTTGTCGGCTGAGTATCCATGGGAATGGAGGGGAGAAGGACACAAGATCCATTCAAGGGGTACAGTCAACCTCATCCATGGGGAGCGGCCCCACCTCCCTGCTGCCTCCCCCTCCACAAATGCACACAATGGTTTTCTACTGTGGCAGGGTCTTTCCCTAACAGGTTCCAACAGGACAGCCATGTCTTAGAGCAGTTTCTATTTTGTATAGACACACATATAGTGGATTGAGGGCTTCCCTGGTAGCTCAGCTGGTAAAGAATCTGCCTGCAACGCAGGGGATCCTGGTTCGATTCCTGGGTTGGGACGATCCCCTGGAGAAGGGATAGGAAGATCCTCTGCAGAAGGTGGACCCAAAACCTAACGCTTGGGGTCCTCAAAAGACAAGGAATAGACACTGACAGAAAACAGACACACAGGGAAGACAGAGGCAGAGATTAAAGTAACAAGTCCTCAAGCCAAGAAAGACCAGTGTTCAGTTGCTCAGTTGTATCCGATTCTTTGCAACGCCATGGACTGCAGCCCGCCAAGCTCCTCTGTTCATAGGATTTCCCAAGCAAGAATACTGGAGTGGGTTGCCGTTTTCTCCTCCAGGGGATCTATCTGAACTAGGGATCTAAACCATGTCTCTTATGCCTCCTGCATTGGCAGGCAGGTTCTTTACCATCAGCACCACCTGGGAAGCCCAGAAAAAGGTATAACCATGTATAAAAGCTCACGGGTGACTCTGCAGAGAGCCAGCCTTGAGAACCCATGTTGTAAGAGATACCTGAGCAGAGTGGTAACCCAAAGTGAAGGCTCTGGGGTTAAGTTACCTGCGTCTCCACCATTTTCCAGCCTACAATGCTAGAAAGTCCTGCAAACACTTCTGAGCCTCAGTTTTCCTCATCTATAGAATATGGATAGTAATCTCGGGACTTCCTTGTCTGTCAATGGTTAAGACTTTGCCTTCTAATGCAAGAGGTGTGGGTTCGATCCCTGGTCTGGAAGCTAAGATCCCACATGTATCATGGTCAAAAAACACAACCCCCAAAACATAAAACAGAAGCAGTATTGTAACAAACTCAATAGAGACTTTAAAATGGTCCATATAAGAAAAACAAAAAATACTCCCACTTGTCCACTGGGACTGTTGTGACATTAAAATGAGTTAATGCAAGCAAAGAGCTCAGCCCAGGACCTGGCATGGAGTAAGCAGACAGTAAACGTGAAAGCTCACATGACTGCGTTCCTCTGAAAAGAATCAGGTCAACAGTGACTCTGCCTCCGTCCAAGTATATCACCTCTTACCCTTTCTGATGAGCTCAATGCAGGTTACCACTTTCACTGCACACCTCCCCAAGGTACAGGGGAAATCCCAACACACAGACACAGACGGAGAATATGCAACTGGCTCACAAAGGAATGAGAAAGTCAGAAAGGGCCTCCGGGCTCTCCAGGCAGCCAGGCATTAAGTGTCAGCTCACATTCCTTGGCAGTGATATCCAGCCTCCTCTCCAGAGGTGTCCTTTGAAATTACAGCTCTCAAGGTTTTATCTTCCTGTGAAATGTCTGAACTTTAGGTTGGATATCCCTTCAAATTTATTAGCTTGCATCGGGGGTGGATGGGTGATAGAACTTCTGTTACAGTAAGTCCCCTACATATGCGCCTTCAAGTTGCATACTTCCAAAGATGGGAACATACATTTGTGTGTTCAATCACGAAAGTTAGTTCACCTGTCTGGCATACATTGTTATGTGTGTGCATCCTCTACACGCTGCTGTTCTTTTGTGTACTTTACTGTACAGAGTACAGTAGTTCAGTATCTTTAGAGATAGAAATGAATCCAGCAAGGAACCAGAACCCAAGCCATCAGTGTCAGGCATGAGTGAAATTGCAGCTTGCCCTCCGTCCCCTATTGCTGACGATCCTTCAGCGCCACCATCTCCCACCTCCTCTCCCTCCTCCAGTGAGTAACTCTTCTCACCTGTTCACTCCATGCCAGCCCCTGTATGCCAGCAGTTGTACTGTATGTATTATTTATGTAAAAAGTATTATAAACCTATGACAGTACAGTACTATATAGCCACCTGTGTTACTTAGGTATCTAGGCTAACTCTGTTGGACTTACAAACAAACTGGATTTATGAATGGGCTTTCGGAACAGAACTCATTTGCATGTAGGGGACATACTGTATTTCCTCTGTATATTTCCTATGGTCTTATCTCTCCCTTCCAAAGAGAGTAGTATCTCACAAATTAGCTTCACTGGAACATTAAATGTTTAGGCGCTCCTTATTCAAAATGAGTGATAACGTGTGGGCTCAGATTTGCTTAGAGAGGGTTCACTCTTTGACACTGGCATGAGCATCCCTCCCTTCCTTGCTATCAAGGCAGCAACCCGCCCAGCTCTCCTGCTGGGGATCCACAGTGGTGGAAAACGCCTTCTCTTGCCTCTGTTTCCCTGTGCCGGAGGTGGCGGAAATGGTGGTCCCTGCCTCCTGGGACTGATGAATGGATCAAATGTTTTCATCCAGGAAACTATTCAAACAGTGCTGGTGCCCAGTGAGTGCTCAGCGCCAGTGGCTGTCATTACTATCATCATTATAAGGGTCTTTAGGGACAGGAGAGCCAGAATCACCTAACACACACAAGCAGCCTCCCATCCACATGGCTCAAGGCATGGCTCAGACACAACATGAGTTCTTTTTACCTTCTTTGATCTGATGTTAGACAACATGGTCACCACCATCCAAGGAATTCCCCACCAGGACCTTCTAGAAAGACTGACTTCTGGGTCTGATTTCAGAATTATAGTTAGGGGACTTCCCTGGTGGTCCAATGGTTAAGAACCCACCTTCCAATGCAGAGGACTCAGGTTCAATCCCTGGTTGGGGAACTAAGATCCCACATACCTTGGGGCAACTGCACCGGAGGACCAAAACTACACTGGAGGACCGCAACTACTGAGCCCACGTGCTGCAACGAAGCTCCAGTGCAGCCAAAACACGTTAAAATAAAAGATAAAATTATAGCGAGGAATTTCAGACCAGAATAGTAGCTTATGTCTCTTCCCACCCCCTCATGTGACAGATCAGAAGCCTGAAGGCCAGAGAGATAAGGTGACTTAAGTCTTCTTACCCAGGAAGCACTGGAGATAGGACCAGAATCCTGTGTTCCGGGTGGCTTCAGGGTCCTGCTAACGCTGTCTCTTCTAGCTGTCTATTCCTCTTTCAGTTGGAATAATTGTGGTGGGGAAGGAGAGTAAATTTTTACTCTTTACTTGACAACCATCATTTTCCATATGCCCACAGGCCAGAATGTGAACAAACACCATCTCTATAGTAAAACAAACCAACGTGTCAAAACCCGTCCATCACCAGGGACATTATCTGCTTCAGGGCTCCTCGAGCTTGGCACCACTGCCATTTGGGGTTGAGAGCTGCCCTGTGCATTACAGGTTTTTAGTAGCATTCCTGGACCCCACCTGTTGGATACCAGTAGCATCTCTGCCTAGTTGTGATATCCAAAGACGTCTCCCAACACTGCCAAATTGCTTTGGCTGAGAACCACGGGTCCAATTATAGGCAGACCTCAGAGATACTGCCTGTTCAATTCCAGGCCACCGCAATCAAGTGACTTACTACAACAAAGTGAGTCCCACGAATTTTTTGGTCCTCAGTTCAGTTCAGTTCAGTCGCTCAGTCGTGTCCGACTCTTTGCGACCCCATGAATCGCAGCACGCCAGGCCTCCCTGTTCATCACCATCTCTCGGAGTTCACTCAGACTCACATCCATCGAGTCAGTGATGCCATCCAGCCATCTCATCCTCGGTCGTCCCCTTCTTCTCCTGCCCCCAATCCCTCCCAGCATCAGAGTCTTTTCCAATGAGTCAACTCTTCGCATGAGGTGGCCAAAGTACTGGAGTTTCAGCTTTAGCATCATTCCTTCCAAAGAAATCCCAGGG
>SJYT01017246.1:53029-63881 GCA_006410635.1 Cephalophus harveyi | reverse complement strand
GATGTGCCCAAAGTACTGGAGTTTCAGCTTTAGCATCATTCCTTCCAAAGAAATCCCAGGGTTGATCTCCTTCAGAATGGACTGGTTGGATCTCCTTGCAGTCCAAGGGACTCTCAAGAGTCTTCTCCAACACTGCAGTTCAAAAGCATCAATTCTTCAGCGATCAGCCTTCTTCACAGTCCAACTCTCACATCCATACATGACCACAGGAAAAACCATAGCCTTGACTAGACGGACCTTAGTCGGCAAAGTAATGTCTCTGCTTTTGAAAATGCTATCTAGGTTGGACATAACTTTTCTTCCAAGGAGTAAGCGTCTTTTAATTTCATGGCTGTAGTCACCATCTGCAGTGATTTTGGAGCCCCAAAAAATAAAGTCTGACACTGTTTCCACTGTTTCCCCATCTATTTCCCATGAAGTGATGGGACCGGATGCCATGATCTTCGTTTTCTGAATGAGCTGTTTTCTGTTGAGCTTTAGGCCAACTTTTTCACTCTCCTCTTTCACTTTCATCAAGAGGCTTTTTAGCTCCTCTTCACTTTCTGCCATAAGGGTGGTGTCATCTGCATATCCGAGGTTATTGATATTTCTCCCGGCAATCTTGATTCCAGCTTGTGTTTCTTCCAGTCCAGTGTTTCTCATGATGTACTCTGCATATAAGTTAAAAAGCAGGGTGACAATATGCAGCCTTGACATACTCTTTTTCCTATTTGGAACCAGTCTGTTGTTCCATGTCCAGTTCTAACTGTTGCTTCCTGACCTGCATAGAGATTTCTCAAGAGGCAGATCAGGTGATCTGGTATTCCCATCTCTTTCAGAACTTTCCACAGTTTATTGTGATCCACACAGTCAAAGGCTTTGGCAAGGGCGGGATTAGCTGTGGGGAAAACTGGGTCTTGCTCTTATGGGCAAGGCCATGCTCAGTAAATCTTTAATCCATTTTTCTGCTGATGGGTGGGGCTGTGTTCCTTCCCTGTAGGTTGACCTGAGCCCAAACTATGGTGGGGGAATTGTGACCTCCTCCAAAATGAGTTATGCCAGCACGTCACACCTCCCAGGACTGCTGCAGTCAGTGTTCCTGACCCTGCAGCAGACCACTGTCAACACATGCCTCCTCCAGAGACTCCTGAATACTCACAAGCAAGTGAGTGTTCAGTTTCTTGTGAGGTCACTGCTCCTTTCTCCTGGGTCCTGGTGCACATGAGGTTTTGTTTGTGCTCTCAAAAGTCTCTGTTTCCCCAGTCCTGTGGAAGTTCTGTAATCAAATCCCACTGGCCTTCAAAGTCACATTCCCTGGGGATCCTCGGTCCTTTTGCCAGATCCCCAGGTTGGGAAATCTGTTGTGGCCCTAGAACTTTTGTAACAGTATGAGAACTTTTTGGTTTAATTGTTCTCCAATTTGTGGGTTGAACAGCTTAAGTTGAACAGTTCTGTGAAGACCTACAAGACCTTCTAGAACTAACACCCCCCAAAAGATATCCTTTTCATCATAGAGGACTGGAAAGCAAAAGTAGAAAGTCAAGAGATACAGGCAAATAAAGAGATACAGGCAAAAAAAGAGATACAGTCAAGAGATACAGGAGTCACAGGCAAATTTGGCCTTAGAGGACACAATGAAGCAGGGCAAAGGCTAACAGAGTTTTGCCAAGAGAACACACTGGTCATACCAAACACCCTCTTCCAACAACACAAAAGGAGACTCTACACATGGACATCACCAGATGGCCAACACTGAAATCATATTAATTATATTCTTTGCAACCAAAGATGGAGAAGCTCTATATTGCCAGGGTCCAGCTCCGGTGGATCCAGGGTAATTTGAAGGGGAGATGGAATCAGCGTCCTAGGAAAAAGCTATTTGATTAGAAGTATAAAGAGAGATTAGAAAAGAATAGTGTAGTAGGAAAATTAGTGGAGAAAAAGAGGCTGAATAACTTGGTTTACATGGAATAACAATAAAACTCCAAGACAAGGAGTTGCACCACCCACGTAGGCCACCGGCGCCCACTTGAATAGTGGAGGGTGCCCTGCCTTGGGCTCCCTCTCGCGTGGGTCTTAGAAGCCAGGGCAAAATTAGCAGGCTTGGCGAGCATCCACACTCCAGATGGGAATTCAGCCAGAAGGGGAAAGAAAGAACGATACGGGGGAAACAGTCTTTCCAGAAATTGATCCGTTTTCTTTATTTTCCGTTTTGCTTATATACTTTTTGTTATACATAGGGATGAATACAGAGTCACGTGGGGTCAGCAGACCTGACCCTTGTCAAAATAAGGTGCTTCATATAAAAGTATACAAAGGTCTTAGGGGTTTTACATCATCTTATGGCCATGAGGCCTGCTGACATTTTATGGCCCTTTCTGATAACAGTCACTCAACCAGAAAACTTATTTTTTCCAGGGGTAATTTTTTCTTAAACTAGGCGCCACCCTCCGAAGGTACCAGATAAAGTTGCCTTCCTACAGGGTGAGGGTGCAGGGGGTTATAATCAAGAAAGGAATTTACTTAGCCTAAGGTTTAACATGATTAATATCAAAGGTTAATACTTATTTCTCTTATATGCTAGTTATATTCATTAATGTGTATAAGGGCAAGGAATATGAAAATTTAGCAGCAAATATTGGCCCAACAAATGAAAACCCTTCACCAGTATAATTTCTAACCAATCCACTATACTAATAATTTCTAACTTCTCAAAAGAATCTGTATTTAGAAAGTTTAAAGCATCTCGTGCCTCTCACAGTTGGGAGGCTGTAAACAATCACATGTGGCCGGACGAACCTGCTCAGGCAGGCTAGAGAACCTTCAGAGGAGTTTGTAAGTTGGAACACTCTTGTCATGCCCAGGAATTTTTATTGACTTGGAGCTATAAGTTAACTCCTTCTCCGAAAGAGGTGGTGGGGGACAGCCCTCTGTAAAGTCAGAGGTGTAGGTGAGAGCATAAAGCATTAAAGTAGGCAGACTGTGGTTTTGGGGGTGGTTGCTCGGGAACAGGGGGTCTCCTGAGGCTCGACCCCGCCTTTGCGTAATGCCGAGCCTCCTTCCTCATGACCTTTGCCATGGGTGGAGTTCTTCACGCTGGCTCCCGGCACTTTATAGTCAGCAAAAACAAGACTAGGAGCTGACTGTGGCTAAGATCATGAACTCCTTATTGCAAAATTCAGACTTAAATTGAAAAAAGTAGGGAAAAGTACTAGGCCATTCAGGTATGACTGAAGTCAAATCCTTTATACAATGGAAATGACAAATAGATCCAAGGGATTAGATATGAAAGACAGAGTGCTCGAAGAATTATGGACAGAGGTTCGTAACACTGTACAGGAGGCAGGGATCAAAACCATCCCCAAGAAGAAGAAATGCAAAAAGGCAAAATAGTTGTCTGAGGAGGCCTTACAAATAGCTGAGAAAAGAAGAAAAGCGAAAGGCAAAGGAGAGATAAAGCCATCTGAATGCAGAGTTCCAAAGAATAGCAAGGAAAGACAAAGATTTCTTAAGTGAACGATGGAAAGAAATAGAGGAAAACAATATAATGGAAAAGACTAGCGATCTCTTCAAGAAAAATAGAGATACTAAGGGAAATTTTCATGTAAAAATGGGCAGAGTTAAGGGCAGAAATGGTATGGGTCTAATGGAAACAGAAGGTATTAAGAAGAGGTGGCAAGAATACACAGAATAACTGTACAAAAAAGATCTTAATGACCCAGATAACCCTGATGGCATGATCACCACCTAGAGCCAGACATCCTGGAAGGAAAATTCAAGTGGGCGTGTGGGATCTTGTTCCCCAACCAAGGACCAAACTCAGGCTCTCTGCACTGGGAACAGAGCCTTAGCCACTGGACCACTTCCTTACATCTTTGGGGAACCCTTGGTGGCTCAGACAGTAAAGAGTCTGCCCGCAGGGCGGGAGACCCGGATTTGATCCCTGTGTTGGGAAGATCCCCTGGAGAAGGAAATGGAAACCCACTCCAGTATTCTTGCCTGGAGAATCCCAGGGATAGAGGAGCTTAGCAGGCTACGGTCTATGGGGTTGCAAAGAGTCGGACATGACTGAGCAACTTCACTTTACATCTTTGGAACAGTATTATCTGACAAGCTGTAATGTCAGCCTATAGTCCTCAGTGGACAATAAAGAATCCACCTGCAGTGTGGAAGACCCAGGTTCGATCCCTTGGTTGGGAAGATCCCCTGGAGAGGGGAACGGCGACCCATTCCAGTATTCTTGCCTGAAAAATTCCAAGGACAAAGAAGACTGGTGGGCTGCAGTTCATGGGATCACAAAGAGTCAGACGTGACTGAGCGACTAACACAGACACACACACTCAGCTTTTAGGTTGTGCATCTTTTTTTTCCAGTTGATGTGACGAAACATAGTACAGAAATGCTTCTCAGAAAGCAAGTGCAGAGAATACCTTCTCTAGAGTTCCCTTGTCCCTGTGCCAAGTTTTAACTAACAATTGACCCAGCTTCAAAAGCTCAAGTGGTATCTAACCCATTAGAACACGTGACCAAAACCTGCCTACAAATCTTCACTACTTTGGCCAGCCCCATCAACACCTAGAATACAGCTCATTCCTGAAGCTCTTTGAAGAGGAGAGCACTTTGCTGAGACTAGACAGGAACTGAGGCAGAGGAGAAAAGTGCAGAGCAGAGCCATGAAGATTATCTTGGATCTCCTTCTGCTTCTGCTCATCATCATTTATTCCTACTTGGAATCTCTGGTGAAGGTCTTCATTCCCAGGAGGAGAAAATCTGTGGCTGGGGAGATTGTTCTCATTACAGGAGCTGGGCATGGAATAGGCAGGCAGACCGCCTATGAATTTGCAAAACGGAAGAGCAGACTGGTTCTGTGGGATATTAATAAGGTACTGAATTCATTTGTCCATCTTTTAAAGTTACCCACAGGAAGGGCCCATATAAGTGAGATGAGTGTTTTTAAAATTATTTGACTTAGCATTTGCTTATCTTGGTATTTTTCTTGTTCAAAGTGGGTTAACTACATTTCTTAGAGCCTTACTCTACACATGCATTAGGATGGTTTGATGGAAACTTCACTGAGACCTTAGCAGTGATTTTTGTGTCCTGATATGCTGGTTTGATAACAGATTCAGGAGCCAGGCTACTTCCAAACTGTTTAAATTGAACAGTCACTTAATTTCTCCCAGCCTCATTTCCTTATCTCTGAAATGGGGATAACAATCCACAGGATGGATTAAGAACAGGAGTTAACACACTACAGCCAGTGGGCCAGACTTGCTCCCAGAGCAGCCTGTTGAGCTAGGGATGTATTTTTTAAAGGGCTGTCCAGGCAAAAACCAGATGAAAAACAAAGAACGTGTAACAGAACCTCTTGGTGCCCAACTCTCACATGCACAGAACCCTAATATGTTTACTATCTGGCTCTTAACAGAAAGAAAGACTAAACAAATTACTATTTAAGTGCTTAAAATAAAGCCTGGCTATAGGAAATGTTAGTCATGTTTAATACCCTTCCATGAAGAGTGCCAGACTTTTTCTTGGGCTTTTTTTTTTTTTGGTACTGATATTTGTAAACACTAAATTAACTACTCACAACTGAAATCTTGTATCATTTTCCCTAAACTTTTGCTTTGTTCTTATTTTTAAAATTTTTTCGCTGCACCACATGGCATACAGAATTCTAGTTCCCCCACCAGGAATTGAACCCATGCCCCTTGCATTGGAAGTACTGACTCTTAACTACTGGACCACCAGGGTCCAGGGTCTCCTAAACTTTTGAATTCTGACTCGGCCATGCAAATATTCACAGAAAAAATGCTTGCAGAATTTTAGGATAGGAAAAAAATTATCCAGGTTGTTTTTTGTTTTTTGTTTTTTTTTTTTTTGAGAGTTAGTGCTTCTAAAAATCACAGTGAGACTTTAGTTGCCATATGTTAATGTTCTTTGCCAACATGTCTAACTGGCATCTATTTTCTTAAGACCTTCAGAAATGTCTTTTGAATTTAGAAAACTTGTTCTCTGGTTCTTTCTATTTAGTAAATAACATTACATTACACACAAAAAAATTGATATGTTTTTATATAACAGATATGAGCATTTAAGATAAGCTGATGCACATAAAAGCTATTTGGCATCAGTTTGGTCCTTGAAGAGATTTCAATACACTTTCAGGAAAAGGACAAGAATTTACAAATTGAGAAAATAACTGCTTGCTTTTCTCAGGTGTTTGTCAAAAAAATAAATATAAATTCATGAGAAGGGCTTGATGAAATTTGAACTCTGGATCCCTGCAGATGTATATTTTTGGAGAAAGATCTGACATTTATTAAGTATTTTTTAAATCCCAATGATAAGAAGTAAAAATGACTTATTTAAGATTCTACTTGAAGGATGGGTCACCTGGCCTCACAGGGTCTTTTTGAGCCCTTGCATTTTTATGGTTGAACATTTAAGATATTACATGATACACTCTAAGGCTGTAAGTGTAACTCAGATCTCCTTTAACTATCAGCTGTCTTTCTGTTATGCTGGCTTCTTTTGCCTTACACACCAAGTCATGTTAACAGTTTATTCATATTAAATCTGAACTGTGACAAGTGGAGTACACCCCACACACTGGAGTTGAAGCAAGCATTTTGCTTATGAAGACAAGACATTACTTCTTGCAGTTTTCTAGCTCAGCATCTGATGAAAACTTAGATTACTAATAGCTCTCGACTGACCTTGACTCTAGAGATAAGAGTGTCATCTTGTAATCTGCAATGAACAAGCTCCCAGCTAAAACCCAAATAGTGAAAGAGTCTCCTGACCTCCTTCTTTATACCTCTGAAACTCCTCAGAAATCTGTGAGGGACAATGACCTTGGATGAAGGATATATACTTTTTCCTTCCATACAAACCACTCAACTCTGCCTATTATTATTGTTTCGTATTTTTAGTCATCCCTACTGGAAAAGAAAAACCACCCAACACCGACTCAGGGACAGCCCCAAATAACAACCACACCACTGACATTCCAACATGCCAGAAGGGGTTTCAAGACACCTTGACTCTTCAGCACAGAGAAGAGCTAACAAATTCTGAAAGGAAAAAATATAATTTTAAATACTTTATAATCTTCTTATGAAATTCAACAGTCAGAACTTGAAAAGAATGCTAATTTTCCAGAAATGCAGGTTAAGAAGCATCAGGGTGACTTTATTTTAGGAAAGAGGTCTTTGAATTTAGGCTGAAAATGAGTTCCTCTTCTCTATGTCCTGGAGTTACGTGCAAAGCCGTTACATAGACGAGAATCCATCACATGGCCTTCGCCCATTTTCACTCCAGGACACCTGAAGAATATAATATTACAGCCCTGGAAGTAGTAGCATAGTCTCTCCATGAAAAGGTTTTCTCAAATAAGGATCCTTCTTCCTCCTTCCTTTCTAGAGGTTTAAAGCAGAATTGTGAAGAAAAGTCTGATGGGCAGAGGTATATAGTTTAAAATTACCACTAGTTTAGAATTTATGCTTTACTGTCCATTACATAATTGGCGCTCAACAAATATATGGTAAATATACTGTTGATTTTTCTCTTCTTCTCCATACTCAAACATCTCCCTTCATGACACCACAAAGAGCAGTATCTTTCAAGCATGTTCTTTAAGCTATGAGAATACAGCAAAACAAGGTGGAAACACATGAGACTAATATAAGCCTTCCCTGGCAGAAAAGCCAGGTTGTGACCTCTGCAAATTAGTCAAGCAGTGTCTCTCATGAAATTTGCTCACAAACAAGGAGGAAATTCTGTTTCAATTTTTTTTTCTTGTTTTTTTTGGCTGCACAGGCTTTTGTTGCAGCAAGCTTTCTCTAGTTTTGGTGGGGTTTCTCTGCTTGTGATACACAGGCTTCATTGCGCCACAGCATGTGGGATCTTAGTTCCCCAACCAGGGATTGAACCTGCGTCCCCTGCATTGGAAGGCAGATTCTTAACCATGGGACCACCAGGGAAGTCCTCTGAATTTTAATCTTTGAAAAAATTGAATCTCAGCTATTTTCTAGCTCCCTCTTGTCTATTCACTGATCTACACCTTTCAGAATTTGCTTTTTTCCCATTACAGCATGGTGTTGAGGAAACTGCAGCAGAATGCAGAAAACTAGGGGCCACTTCACACGTGTTTGTGGTAGACTGCAGTAACAGGAAAGAGATTTACAGCTCCGTAGACCAGGTGAGACTTCAGCGTACACATTTCTCCCCATGGTTTTATGTCCCTTTACATGGAATATGAAAAGGTTCTTTATGATAGCCTAATTTAAATTTGATTTTTTTTTTAGCCTTTGCCAACTGAGGTAGATGTATTTACAAGGAAAAGGACATACACTTTTTTCTTCCGTATGATCCACTCAACTCTGCCTATTATTATTGTTTCGTATTATTAGTCAATTTCATTCTGATCAGAAATTCGAGCAATAGTACAGAGTGAAAGAACAAAGATTTATCACCAGGGGGAAGGATCATGTTCTAGTCTTCCTTTTAATCCTATCACCTTTACAGAAGTTCCTTTATTTTTTCCTTTAATTATTTCCTCTTTGGGATTTTATGTTGGTGCCAAACTAATCTTCTATAGAAAATGTATATTAATTATAATAACAATGTTTAAGAGTAAATATCAAATACAATGGGCCAAGCATGTAGATAGATATTTTCACCCTTTAATCCCTACAATAACTCTATAAACCTCATTTGACTGATGAGCAAATTGAGATTCAAAGAGGTGAAATCAGACGAAGGTCATGTAGCTAGTAGGTGGAGAAGCCAAGATTACCCAATTAGCACTTTAAAAATATTTGGTAAGAACTGATATGTCAGACCAAGGTCATGTAGCCAGTACACATGACCTAGGTGGGGAAACTAGGATTACTCAATTAGCAGTTTTTAAATGTTTGATTAGAACTGATATATCAGTTAATCAACAGAACACTAATTTCACTTTATTGGTAAGTTACAAAAAAAAATCTATGATGTACTGCGTACTGAAATTTAGCTGTTAAAAAACTAGTTTATCCCAGTTTTATGACAGTGTTACGTTTGTAACCACACTTTGGGCTAATGCTCTTTTCCCCTCAAACTCTGAGCAATCTCATCAAATAGAATAACGAATCTGATCCCTGGATATTAGTCTCAAAACTTTGAGTTTCTATAATACATCCAATGAACTTTCTATTTCTATTCTATAATGCACCCAATGACTGTTCATTCTATTTCAAAAGGTAAAGAAAGAAGTTGGTGATGTAACCATCGTGGTAAATAACGCTGGGGCAATATATCCAGCTGACCTTCTCAGTACAAAGGATGAGGAGATCACTAAAACTTTTGAGGTCAACATCTTAGGACATTTTTGGGTGAGTGTGAGTCAGAAACAGCCCTAGGTTGTGCATGTCTGACAACTTCTCTTAAGGAACATGAAATTCATAATTGAGTTCACATCCTTCTGGATGGACAACTGCACATCTTTGCCTTAAAACAACAATCATCAAATATTGGTGTCTCTGACAGAAGGCGTTAAAAAAAAAAAAAGAATATTGGTAGGCCAAAATGTTCGTACTGATTTTGCCAGCTGATGATAAATCCGAATGAACTTTTTGGCCAACTGGATATTTGTGGCATTTTTCTAAGGATAGGGCTTCCCTGGTAGCTTAAACAGTAAAGCATCTGCCTGCAATGCAGGAGACCCGGGCTCGATCCCTGGGTTGGAAAGATCCCCTGGAAAAGCAAATGGCAACCTATTCCAGTATTCTAGTCTGGAGAATCCCATGGACAGAAGAGCCTAGCAAGCTGCAGTCCATGGGATTGCAAAGAGCTGGACATGACTGAGCGGCGAACACTTGTTTGTTTTGTTTGCTAAGGATTGTCAGTGTATATCTTTTTGGTGCTTTACAGAAAATACATATTGTGTACATTCCCTTGCGACCTTATGTCATGGAATTGTAGAATAGAAAGGATAAAGAGCTCCCTACTTGGGTTATATAGGAGTTGGAGACTATCTTAAATGGGAATCTGGACAAGGGCTACGTCAGGTTGGAGCTTAGAGATATGGCTCTACAGACCTCTTAAAATTGGTTGGTTAGACCTTATGTCATGGAATTGTAGAATAGAAAGGATAAAGAGCTCCCTACTTGGGTTATATAGGAGTTGGAGACTATCTTAAATGGGAATCTGGACAAGGGCTACATCAGGTTGGAGCTTAGAGATATGGCTCTACAGACCTCTTAAAATTGGTTGGTTTTGTGAGAGACGGAAATGTGCCTTTGTAGAGAACTTTTATATGAATTAATCTTCCAGTGCCTCAGTGTTATTGTGGAACCTAGGACAGAGCTGGATTCCAGGAGAGAGAAGAATAAAAGAGATATGTTTCCTCATTTTCCCAAATCCTTTACATATGCTAAGGAGAATAAATTATTATTTCCACTGAACTACAAAGAGACTCCATGCATTCACTATCAGTTCAGTTCAGTTCAGTCGCTCAGTCGTGTCCGACTCTTTGTGACCCCATGAATCGCAGCACGCCAGGCCTCCCTGTCCATCACCAACTCCTGGAGCTCACTCAAACTCACGTCCATCGAGTCTGATGCCATCCAGCCATCTCATCCTCTGTTGTCCCCTTCTCCTCCTGCCCCCAATCCCTCCCAGCATCAGAGTCTTTTCCAATGAGTCAACTCTTCGCATGAGGTGGCCAAAGTACTGGAGTTTCAGCTTTAGCATCATTCCTTCCAAGGAACACACAGGGCTGATCTCCTTTAGAATGGACTGGTTGGATCTCCTTGCAGTCCAAGGGACTCTCAAGAGTCTTCTCCAACACCACAGTTCAAAAGCATCAATTCTTCGGTGCTCAGCTTTC
>SJYT01017246.1:0-52889 GCA_006410635.1 Cephalophus harveyi | reverse complement strand
GCGCTCAGCTTTCTTCACAGTCCAACTCTCACATCCATACATGACCACTGGAAAAACCATAGCCTTGACTAAATGGACCTTAGTCGGCAAAGTAATGTCTCTGCTTTTCAATATGCTATCTAGGTTGGTCATAACTTTTCTCCCAAGGAGTAAGCGTCTTTTAATTTCATGGCTGCAGTCACCCTCTGCAGTGATTTTGGAGCCCAAAAAGTAAAGTCTGATACTGTTTCCACTGTTTCCCCATCTATTTCCCATGAAGTGATGGGACCAGATGCCATGATCTTCGTTTTCTGAGTGTTGAGCTTTAAGCCAGCTTTTTCACTCTCCTCTTTCAGTGCAGCCAAATAAATATTTTTTAAAAATAATCTGTAAGGGATGCCTTGAAGGGGACAAGACTTGCAGTTGAACAGTAGAACAATTGATAACTTTTTCTCATATTTTAAACTTTCTATTTTTTTATTACTCCTCTAACATTTTTAAATTCTAAAACAAGCCAAATTAAATAATGATCTTTATGCTAATTGCCATTTGAAGTTCACTGCCTTCATGGCCTTATCCTGATTAAATCTTTCACTCAACAATTTCTAAGGCCAGGTTTGGCTCCCTGCCTCTGTGTCTCTGGTCGAGGCACATCCTCTGGGTCCACTGGCCAAGTGACCCAGAAATGTGCTAACTCTGGCCGTGCAGACAGATTTTCTGGGATTTTTTAAGTTAGAGGAAGCTACTGCCCCTCTCACACCCTTCTGTCATTATTTCTCTTCCCCGTTCCCCACCTAGTCCCCAGTGGTGGGGTGGGGATCGGCAGTTTGGGTTTGCAACCTTTGGAGGCCTCGTTGGTAATGTTTCAGCAAACTCTGTCCACAACACATACACACACACACACACAGAGCAAACTGTCCAACACACACACACACAGCAAACTCTGTCCAACACACACACACACACACACACACACACACACACGCACGCACCCTAGGTTAGTTACCACCATAACTGGTAACGCACAACACTCTGGCTTCTTGTCCTGCTCAGGTCTTGGTATCCTGTACCTCGGGGCCTGGATTTTACATTCTTGATGTCAACACTCCCTGGGTCAGCCCTGTCCCTGCATCCTCTGCTACTTAGTGCTAGCAGCGGTTCTTGAACTCAACTGGCCATACACTGGGAAATCATGACATGTGTCCTTATTTGAGACGAAGATTTGAGTCTGCATGGCTTATTTGGGGGGAGATTCCCAAGTAAAGAAGGGAAATAAGGAAGTAGAAGAATGGGCCAGAGAAGCGCACATCGAGCAGGTCACCAGCGTGAACCACTGGAGTGTAAACCTACTAGGAATCTCTAGCAGCCAGTATAGAGCACCCCCACCCTGGGGAGGGGGGCAGTTAACCTCTCCTGGGGATTGGCAGCTGCCTATGTATATATCTCACTGTGATCCATCATTGGTTGAACATTACTCCTTATGGGGAGTGATTTCTCTGGGACTTCCCGCAGCCTCAAACACCAGGTAAAGCACCAGGGCAAAGGGATGTCGATGCTGACACACAGCAGATGCTGGCTTGCTAAACGATGAGTCCTGAGAGTTCAGGGCACAGCTCAGATAGTGTCTGCTGGATATTCTTCCCTAAACACCATGAGAATGATCAGTGCACTAAACTGAAAATAACCAAATCCATGGAACTTCCCTGGTGGTCCAGTGGTTAAGAATCTGCCTTCCAATGCCAGGAGCGAAGATTCTGTCCCTGGTTGGGGAACTGAAATCCCACATGCCACACTATGTGGCCAAAAATAAAAACCATATCCGTAGTTCTGTGCTGAATCAGACAGCCACTTATACTAAATTGAAGACTACATTAAGGATAACCAACCCTCAAAGTTTATGAAAAATCATACAACGAAAACTTTAAGTAAGAATACTACTACCATATTTTCCCCTGTACATTGGCCTAGACTTCCAATATTTGATTTGTCACAGAACATAAGTATTCTGCAGCCATGCACTTTGAGACCAAACACTTTTTAAAAGGGCCTGAGTATATAATAAGATTTATTTTTATTGTGGCAATGTTCCCCCTCTTCTGCTGTAGCTAGATTTCTTTCCTGTTATTTCTCAAGTATACTAGGATGATGTGAAAAGAAAAAAATCATTGGGAAAAAACAATTGAACCTCATTTGTATCAACTCATAATTAAATTATATCTCCAGTGTCATGTTTTAATATTAATACTGGATTCACCATCCTGACACTAATACCAGAGGATGGGAGAGAAGTTCTGTAGTTATGGCTTTAGACACTGTGATAAATGTTTTGTAGTCATTGCCTCTATATAGAAACACTCCATCTCCAATTAAAGATTTAGTAGGCTCTTCATCAAAATATCTGTTAACAATTGAGGCGCACACTACGGTTGTGCTGACATTTCAACTTAATTCACTCTATAGTTTAACTCCCATTCCATTTTATATGCCTGTTTGTTTTTTTTTTTTTTTTTCCTATGCATGGAGGAGGAATAATGGTAGAAATTTGGGCACATATTGCAAATTCTAGAAATATTTCCGTGTATTTATTATTATTGTCTATTGGCATATTTGTCACTACAAATGAAGGCCTTTCTCCAAGAGATGATTTAAAATTGTTCATGTAGCAAGCTCAATAGGATTTAGTAGCTAAATCTCATATGCTTTGAGTTATGGGCATTTTGGTATTTGCATAAGGATTCAAGATCCTGGTGTTTGAGAGAAATTGGGCCATTTCCCTTTAAGGTATGGTTTTGCTATACATTCCGTAAACACTGAGATGGTGAATGCTTGGTGCTTGCACCCTATTCCCGTGTCCTGGGTACACAACAGACATCATTTCCTGATAACTGAATCTGCATCCTTGTCCTCAAAGTGCTCTCTGCAGCCCCTCCAGCTCCTGGGTACTGGTTCCCTAGATGAGGCCTGTGGGCACCCCATGCCATGGCCCACCTTTTCATTGTGCTTGGCCCTGCAATTGCTGTGAATGATCAACAAAGGAATCTTTCACAGTCTCTCTACAAAAAAAAGAAAAGAATTCCAGAGGCAGTTGGTTCCCTTATCTTGTACTTTTTCAGCCACCTCTTTGTTGTGCAGATGGCAGCCATCCAATGTGTTAATGTTTGTCTCCTTTTTTCCTTTTATTATATGCATTTTGTTTATCTTTCTTCCTTTTTTCCCCTCTCATGTTGCTCAGAAGATAAAGCAGGGAGCCCCAAATTATTTGCTATTTGGTCTCATCAAGTTTAGTTGCAATGCTTTGTGTTGATAGGAACGTGTTGATGATGAACATTGGTGAGATTTTCCTTTCTTCCCCCACCTCTTCAGGAAGAGCTCTCCTCCAGAGAGGTCACAAGTGACCTTTGTGTTGCGAAATCTTCCAAAACTTTCTGTCTGTCTTCGGTGCAACAGTTGACACCTCTGGCCATGCCCACCTCTTGAACTTTTCTTTCGTGCATTTTCCTTCTTCCCTGATGATGATTCTTTGACTTCTACCTGCTCCCTTTCCTCCACTGATGTTTTCAGTGGGGGCATCCCCAGGCCTCCTCTCTTGACTTCCCTTAGACTCCACCTGGATGACTTCATCTTCACCCCTGGTTTTTAACGACCCCCTTTACCTGAACAATATTCCCTGGTGGCTCAGAAGGTAAAGCGTCTGCCTGCAACGTGAGAAACCTGGGTTTGAGACCTGGGTTTGATCCCTGGGTCGGGAAGATCCCCTGGAGAAGGAAATGGCAACCCAGTCCAGCACTCTTGCCTGGAAAATCCCATGGAGGGAGAAGCCTGGTAGGCTACAGTCCATGAGGTCACAAAGAGTCAGACATGACTAAACAACTTCACTTACCTGAACACCCTCTGCATCCTCAGCTCCATCACAGCTCCTCTCTGGAGCCCAGGCCTTGTTACCCATTAGCCTGCCAAAGGGTGCCTCTTGTTGCCCCCAAGAGCATCCACAGTCCCATGTTTCATTTGTTTAGACTATTCTTACTTTCACAGGGCCAACTAAATACTTGACCCCAGGGTGGTTTCTGCTCCCTCCTTGGGGTTATAGGTAAACTGTTCTAAGCGTGTCAGAAAGCATCCATTTTGGAAAATCAAGTGTAAGACAAAGGCACAAACCAAGGACTGCTCCTCAAAACTCAAGGACTGAAAAGAAAACAGGTATTTGCTTATGGTCTCTACAATCCTGGAGGTTGACTGGGTTCAGTGAAGCAAGTCTCACCTTAGGGGTCTCATCCAGGGGCTGTTAGCTGGTGGCTGGGGCTGGAGCTATCTCAGTGGCCCTCTCACTAGGGGTCTGGAAGCTGGGACCTGGTTCCTCCCTGCAGGAAAGCTGGGTTCTAAGAACAGGCATCCCAAGAGGACCAGGCAGAAGCTCCTCACCTCTCCTAACACACCCTCAGCAGTCTCAGGGCATCATTTCTTCTGTATTTATCCACCTACCCAGCCGCGGAGGGACGGAACAGAGGCAGGAGGCATGTCAGTGTCACACTGTGGCTGTGTTGGAAATGAACCTAGCTACAGTCTCCAAACGTGTCTATCCCTTTGAGAACTACCCTAAATGCCACAGAAGCTTTACCTTTTATTTAAAAAAATTTTTGGAATAGGTAACATATTTATATGATTAGAAAGTTAAGAAAAAAATAAATATAAATATACACAATGAAAATGGTCTTTCTCATCCCATATCCCACACCCCTGCCTCTCCATAGACAGCCACTGCCCTGTAGCTCCTTCCATCCTGCACTTACCAGCCTCCTCTCACCAGACGGTGGACTCCTCTGGGTCATGAACTGTAGCTGTTGTCACTCATCCCCACACTGCCTGTGTCCCCACCCTGCAGAGGGGGCCTGTGCCAAGGAGCACGGAAAAAGGAAGAGCAGGGCAAGGTGACTGAGGATAGGTTTCTGGGTGGCCTGTGCTCCACCTTCTCTAATTTCGTTTGGAGCCACATCCCTTAAAGGCAGTTACCACTTGAGGCTTACGTGGGTCCTCTCTCCATCTGTCACTGAGACTGGATCCTGTCCTGCCTGGTTTCATGGGTATACCCCAGGAGGCTTGGGTTCTAAGCCTGGTTTTTGTGCTGTATCCCAGTTCAGCCAAGGACCACTCTCTGACAGCTTGTCTTGTCCAAAAACAGCACCCCCAGGGTTTGCTGGGGGAAGGTGTGGTCGTAAAATATTGTTAATGAGTTGCTGTCCTGATCAACATCTAGGAAAAGAAAATTCCTGCTTGAGGAAGTATCCTTAAGTCATGTCGTTTCACTCTTTCTCTGCTGAGAAATATATTCCCTAAGGAATGTCAGTTGTTTTTGTTAAATTAAGGAGGCCAGTCTCTAACCCCTATGAGGAGAGACTGACAGTTGTGCTAGCTGTTTTAAAAAAGGCTTTCTGAGACTGTTTAAGATTCTTATCTGTTACAAGGAAAGAAACTTCACTCAAACTAAGTCAAGCAAAACTAGAAATATGATTATTAGAATAAAAAAAGTTTCCGTGTATCAGGTACAGCTGGATCCAGGTGCTCAGATGATGGACTGGGAATTGTACCTTCTCTTGTCTTCCAGCAGTTCCTACCACTGTGCTGGCTTCACTCTCTAAGATAGTGACAATGGCAGCTCCGGACTTTATATGGAGTTTACAGCTCCTGATTTCAGTGTTCATACTGAAAAGGGGCTCTGATTTGTCCTGTAGTTAAAGTTTTCTGGCCATCCTGATGGCATGACCTTCCAGAGTTGCATGAGTGGTAGCAGAGCAGCTTCCAAAGCAAAGAGATGCAAGACCCACACATAAAGTGGCCCATTGCATGTGGGGATGCAAATTTCAGACTGTGAGGAGCGCCTACAATCCTGGTGGTAGGCCTAGGAGTCGGAGAAGGCAATGGCACCCCACTCCAGTACTCTTGCCTGGAAAATCCCATGGACGCAGGAGTCTGGTAGGCTTGCAGTCCATGAGGTCGCTAAGAGTCGGACACGACTGAGCGACTTCACTTTCACTTTCCACTTCCATGCATTGGAGAAGGAAATGGCAACCCACTCCAGTGTTCTTGCCTGGAGAATCCCAGGGACAGAGGAGCCTGGTAGGAGGCCGTCTATGGGGTCGCACAGAGTCGGACATGACTGAAGCGACTTAGCAGCAGCAGCAGTAGCAGCAGGCCTAGGAGTTAGGGGAAAAAAACTCCATTGTACTGATGCCTCTATTTTTGTATATATATATATATTTTTTTTTTTTGGTAATAAGGTAATAAGTACTTTTTAAAAGAAATGCAGTATAAAAAATGAGAGCGGTTTTTTTTTCTGCCTTGGTTTGGGAATTCTCAACAAAAAGGCCTGCACATCCCTGTATGTTTATTGTCTGATTTTCTCACTCTCTCATTTTCTTTTCATTGTGTAAAGAAACCTTAATCCTTGCTCTCCTCTAAGCTAGAGATTGGGATGGGGGAAACACATAATATTTGACTTAAGATTTGTGGGGTGTGCTAGAAGCGGCCTGGGGATAAGGCAGTCAGGCGCTCTTTTAAGTCCATATCTCCATTGTTCCCAGGACAAAAGGCTTGGAAAATTCCAGCTAGAGGAAAGGAGGAGTCTGTGCTGTCTCCTTCTGCTGGTCAGTACTAGAGCCTCGGTTAGTGTGGACAGAGCAGGTAAGAGTTTCACAGAGTCCTGGACTTCCCCACATATCTTGCTGGGGGAAGGTTGAGATCTTCAGACAGTCACATACTGGCTGCTATAAGAAATATTAACGTTTAGGCAGCCTTTTTCATTTTGTAGGTGGGGAAACTGAAGTCAGAGGGGTTACATGACTTGCCCAAGGTCACACAGTGAATTAGCAGGAGCTGAATCTGGTACCACTTAATAGCTGCATAACCTTGAGTAAGCCCCATTACCTCTTAAGTTTCAGTCTCTCTCACCTGTTGTGGAGGACAGAATAATGGCCCCTCGAAGTGTCCACATCCCAATCCCTGTGACTGGGCTTGAAACCTGTGATTAGGTTTGGTTACATGGCAGGAGGAAATTAAGTTGCAGACGAAATTAATGTTGCTAATCAGCTGACCCTAAATTTATCTGGAATCATCCAGATGGGCACCACGTAATCATAAGAGTTTTAATAAATGAAATAGCAAGGCAGGAGAGGCAGTTAGAATGATGCAGTGTGAGGAAGACTCAGCCGGCCTTCGCTGGCTGGGAAGATAGAAGGGGCATGAGGCAAGGAATACAGTGGCCTCTGGAAGCTGGAAAAGGCAAGGAACGGATTCTCAGATTTGCCTGGTGATCCGGTGGTTAAGAATTCTGCTAATGCAGGAGACATGGGTTCGATCCCTGTTCCGGGAAGATTCCACATGCCATAGGGCCACGAAGCCCGCGGGCTGCAACTCCTGAGCCCGAGCTCTTGAGTCTGTGAGCTGCAGCTACTGAAGCCCTTGTGCTTAGAGCCCATGCTCTGCAACAAGAGAAGCCGCCACAGTGAGAAGCCCGTACGCCACAACAGAGTGGCGCCTGCTCCCTGAAACTGGAGAAAGCCCTCACCTAGCTACGAAGACCCAGTGCAGCCAAAAATAAACAAACAAATTTTATTTTTTAAACCTCCCTTGTTTGGCACTTCCCTTCCAATGGTTAAGACTGCACTTCCATTGCAGGGAGCATGGGTTTAAAGCCCCAGTCTGGGAACTAAGTTCTTGCATGCTATGTGGCATGGCCAAAAAAAGAAAAGAAACAGATTCTCCCTTGGAGCCTCCAGAAAGGAATGCAACTCTGCCAACACCTTGATTTTACTCATGTGAGACCCCTTTTGGACTTTTGACTTCCAGAACTAGGAGATAATAAAATGTATGTTGTTTTCAGTCACTGAGTAAAAGAGGGGAGGTTTTCATGTCTTTCTCAAAAGATTGGAGTGTGGAGTCAGGGAGATAATGTCCAAAAATTACACAGCAAACCCCCAGATTGTAGTAGATGCTTAATAAACAGTGTTGATGGTGAGCAGTGGTGGTGGTGGACAGTGGTGATCCTTAACACAGAATAAAGGGAGAGGAGCTGATGGCAGGTGCTTCTGAAGATCCAAGTTGCTGCCTTGGTGAGGTGTGAGGTTCAGAGCTAGCAGGAGGCAGGTAGCCAGAGGTCCCATGCAAGGAACCCTTCTGCTTAATAGTCCACACGGGCTTCCGCCCCCAACTCTTCAGTGCTTGCATCTGGCAGCGCCGTCCTACATGGGAGACAGGGGCGCTGGGAAGGGCTGGCCCTGGGATCTCCCATCAGGCAAGCCCTTTTTAGAGATCTGTGGGATGTGGGCCACTCTCTGCCTGGACCCTGCTCAGCCTCGTGCCTTTGGCTGCCCTGTAGCTTTAAGGGTGATCACTGCCACCCCTGGTGGTGGCCACAGACCTCGGGGAGCTTGTTACAGCCCAGGCAGTGTGCCAGGCACTCCACAGCAGAGCCTGTCACTGTCTCTTCCAATCTTCATGGCCGTCCTCTGAGGCCAGCCTCATGTCCCGTGTTACAGAGGAGCAAACGGAGGCTCCAGAAGTGCAGTGCTGCTCAAGGTCAACAGCTTATCAGAGGCAGAGCAGGGCCTACAGCTGGTTTCCTCTGACCAGACCCAGCCTCCCGAACAGGACTGGTCCCTGGGTGGGAGAAGGCTGACTGGAGGGGCTTGGGAACATTGGGTTCGGATGCAGTGGTACTGTGACGATGAGGTCCCACAAAGCCTCCAGAAAGGGCCCTCCCACCCTCCTGGGAATGACAGAGCCCTCTGGTGGGAGGGGGTGAGCACGTTGGCTTCCCTGGGGGCCTCATAAGGGCGTTCACATCTGCTCTGTCTCTCTCCGGGTCATCTAGGCTGTATAAGTATTTTATGTCCTCAAAAGACGTATGCTGACCTTGTACTGTTAGATGATATTGAGGAAATTTTGTTGATTGTTGCTAATTTTGTCAGGTGTGATCATGGTATTATGAATAGGTAAGAAAGTGGCCATGCTTTAAAGTGTCCTGTATTTTTAAAGTATTCAGAGGTGGAATGTCATGGTGTTTATAATGTGGGTACTTTAATATAATTCAAGAGGAAAAAAGGTGAAATAAATGTGGAAATGTATTAATGAGCGTATGGAGACAGTTGTGTTGCACTCCATTACATTATTTCCTCCACTTGTCTCTATGATGTGATTTTTTATAATAAAAAGTTGTTTTTTCTTTTCTTAAAGTCATTTGCTGATGCCTTCGGGCACACTTTGTCTTAGACTGAATTAGACATAGCCCTGTACCCCGATGGAGAAGGAAATGACAACCCACTCCAGTATTCGTGCCTGGAGAATTCCATGGACAGAGGAGCCTGGCGGGTTACAGTCCACTGGGTCACAAAGTGTCGGACAGGACTGAAGCGACTTAGCACTGTACTCAGGAAATCCACAAATAACTGACAGCTGGAGTGGGCGGAGCTTGGGAGCAGAGGTGGAGGCGCATGCAGTCAGAGGGCGGGACAGCGCCCTGAGGGCCGGGCTCGCAGGGAAAAGATTCTGGCTGTCCGTCCTAGCTGTAGGTGCTCTTGTAGAGCTGTTTGTAGTCACTCGGGATCTTTTTTGACGGCTGACCGCAGACAGAGTCCCAGCGGTGTGCGACTGTCCTTCGTGGTGGCGTTGCACCTTTCATGTGTTATGCTAGGAGGAAAGGACTGTGGGGTTTTGTCCAACATTTTCTCATGATACAGACACTTTAGACGAATTCATTTGTCGCTGCTGATTCCCAAGCACTTTTTTTGTTTGTTTGTTTGGCAAATTCTGTAATCTTTTGGGTTGCACATGAAAGTTCATTTTTCAAACTTAGCATTGGAAGAGATAATCAGATTCCCTGATCTCCCATCAGCCTCCTCTTTCTTTCCATTTTTCCTTATCAAACAAAATAGGCCGCTGGTGAAGAATAGCCCACAGAGTGTTTGTTCTTACCTTATCTTCTCAGTATTCCCAAGGACTTTGCCAAATCTGTAGAACTGTGTTGAACATCTTTTAATACAGACATCACTGGCAACCAAGAGGCCAGCCTTGGCCAAGTACTGGTTTGGTTCTCTAAATACCATGTTATTCTTCCATGAGCACACTGTTTCTTCCCTATAAGCCTTTGGACATAGAAACACATAATAGGTGACCTCTGAGTGGAAACTTCATAAATTCTGGGTGAAATGAATTGTATCAGATCAATATATCTGTAGACTCATCACATTTTCTGAGCTGCAAGGGACTCTAAGATGAATCTGGTACAGCTCTGTTAGTGGAGGAAACATTCATTTTAACTGCATAGTCAATTCTCAATTAACAAGGGTAATGGAGTGGAAGGAAGTCAGTGATAATCAAAATCATGGTGAAAATAAAATTATAGTCAACAGTGGATTTTCTGGGGGCTCATTAACTGGTTTGTGAATTAATTGAGGTTAAGCCACAGTGGACCCCAGGATGTCATTGCCATGGTAATTGGTCAGCAGCTGCTCACCACCTGGCCTCCACCCACCCTGTGTCCCAGGGAGGAGAAGGGTTTCCTGGGGACTGGTCAAGCAGAGCTAGCTGACCTTGGCCAGACTAGGCTGGCCACCAAGACACAGATTTCAGTGCTGGGAGTTAGATGAAGACTGCTTTTAGGGCTTGTTGCCCCACCCCTTAAGAAGTGGTTCTCAAACTTGAGCTGCATCAGGCCCACCTGGAGGGCTTGTAAAGCCCCAGATTGCTGGGTCCCCACCCTGGTTTCTGATCAGTAGATCTGGAGTGG
The DNA here is from genome assembly GCA_006410635.1 of Cephalophus harveyi. Classification (NCBI taxonomy): domain Eukaryota; kingdom Metazoa; phylum Chordata; class Mammalia; order Artiodactyla; family Bovidae; genus Cephalophus; species Cephalophus harveyi. Next base: position 42,133 of record SJYT01017246.1, on the reverse strand, counting down.
GGTCTAAGAGTTTGCATGCTTCACAAGTGCCCAGGTGATGTGATACCTGCCAGTCCAGGAACCTCACTTGGAGAACTGTGGCTTTCCAGACCATTCTGGTCCTTCCAGCTGCACATTAGAACCACTTGGGGAGCTTTATAAACCTACTGACGGCCAATACAACTTCGCCAGTTTTATGAGAGGCTGTGGAGGTGGGACCCAGGCGCAGGTGACTTTAAAGCTCCAAGTGATCTGAATGTGCATCTAGGGTTGATGACCACCACTCTCGGGAATGTTCTCCAACATCTCAATTATCTACATACAAGTCTCGTGGATTTTTCCCCTATCTTTACTCCCTGTATATTTAATATTTCTTTAAAGTTTTTTATGTAAATAAACTTGTTTTAAAAAAAAACTATATGCCCCCTTCATGTAGGAAAATTAGTTTCACAGGCCAGCTGTGCCTGTTACATGCTTGTAATAGTAAACACATTAAAGAATGCTTAATATATGTTTGGCTTAGAATCATCTTGCACCCCATCACACTTTGGGAGTCTCTAGAACTGTGCTTTTCACTCTTTTTTTCATAAAGGTGATGGAATACAGTATTTCTGCCTTTCCTCCCCTCCCACTGGTCAGGCAAGGTTGTGCTAACTCTTGGCATACCTGGTCTTTTCCCCTCAGAGAGACAGGTTGGAATGCAAGTGAGTGTGCCTTCATTACAGAACAACCTTGGTTAAGAGATAATCTTTACTTTTAAGAAACAAATTCACCAGTGGGAAAAGAATCTAGATAAACTGTGGTATGGCCAGAGCATGGAGTACTACTTGGTGATGAAAAGGAATGACTGATGGACACACCCCCTGGGTGACTCCCAGATGGTGTGCTGCGTGAAAGCCAGCCACAGAGACTAGACACTGCAGTTAGGACAGTAGTTGCTTGTGGGGAGGGTGCTGGGAGATTGAGGAGGAAGGGGCGCGAGAGGACTTTGTGGGGCAGTAGGATGTTCTGGGTCTTGACAGGGGTTGGAGTTACATGGCTGCATGCATTTTTCACAGTTTGTTGAATGGTACCCTTAAGATCTGTGCATTTCATTCTATGTTCAAAAAATGGGGAAAAGAGTTAAACCAATAGTGAACTCCAGTCAGTGATATCCTTGCTGCTGTTTTCAGGGAGAAGCGTACTGCTTTCTGCAGCTTACTTTGAAAGGCATCCAAAAGCTAAGCTGGATTGATGAATGGATGGACGGATAGATATATGATGAAACAAACACAATAAAATATGAACGGTAGAATCTAGGTAGGAGATATCCAGGTGTTCCTTTTAAAAGTCTTTCAACTTGGCAGGATGTTTGAAAATCTCTCCCATGAAAGATTGAAGAAAATTTGACATATACATTCAAAATAGCAAACCAGCACTTCCCCCACATGTCTGAACTCTCTGCATCTGCCAGTGCAAGGACTCCCTCAGAAGAGAGGCTAGAGGGTCAGAGGGGTGAGCCAGGTGTGGAAGGATGGGGGGCCCTTAAGAGAGGCTCCTGCCCTAGGAGAGAGGCTCCCTGTGCTGGGGTCCCTGCAAGAGGAGAAAGTCAAGGACACTCCCTTCTTCCACCTATGCTGTGTCCTGGGTGTTCTCTGGGAGGGGCTGTGCAGAGGCTGTGTCAGATGTGACCTGCAAAGACCACCTGGACCCCGATATAGAAAGGCAGTATGAGTGGGTGAGGAGTAGAGGGCCTTTCCAGGCTCCTCCAGCTAGCAGAACTCCAGCACACGCCAGCCCAGGGTCTCCCTGGGTAGCCCTCAACCCAGGGATGTGGCTGGGGGAGAGTGGGGGCACTGAGGCTTGAGCTTCCCACCATAAAGGCAGTATGAGTGGGTGAGGAGTAGAGGGCCTTTCCAGGCTCCTCCAGCTAGCAGAACTCCAGCACATGCCAGCCCACGGTCTCCCTGGGTAGCCCTCAACCCAGGGATGTGGCTGGGGGAGAGTGGGGGCACTGAGGCTTGAGCTTCCCACCACGGGGATCAGGCAGGTGCCGTGGTGGGCTGTCTAGGGGGCCCACAGCACTGACCAGGGGCCTGAGGCATCTCCCTGGACTGTTGGGTCCTCCCCGCCCTCCGCACGCCCACACTACACACCTGTGACACACCTCCACAGCTCAACCCCACAAGACGTCTGCAAGCTGGGAAAAAAACTCAGGACCTGTGAGTCGTTTAGTCTGCGTCTTACCCAGGATACAGCCCAGGGGCCAGTCTCTCAGTAGCTCTGAGGATCTGTTCCAGAGAGATGGGGAGGAGTGGGGTTTTTTGGCGAAGGGTAGGTGTAATCAAGCACACATCTCAGTGGAAGGTTGCTGCTAAGTCATTATCAGACATCTTAGTTAACAGTTTTAGTGCATTTCCAAGTATGGAAAGGTGCAAGAACTGGAGTTGTACAGTCAGGCCACGCAAGATGGCTGTTCTCTTGTTCTTTGGACATCCCATGCCCACCCAGTGCCTGCTTCACCTACACCCTCTGCACCGGACTGACCTTCCCAGCTACTCATCCCCACCCTGACTAGTAATCATTCTTATCAAAAGGGGCCGTGAGTGGTGTGCTCCCCTCTGCTGGTTTCTCTGATGACCGATGAGCCAACCTGAAGTAATTCCCTCTGTGACTGGCAATCTCCCCCTACTCTGGGAGCAAAGACAGCCTCGCGTCCTGCCCGCCAGGTGCCGTGTCACTCCAAGACTCCACTCCAGACTCGTAAGCTCCCCCATCCTTTAAACCATCGATGACTCTACTGCTGAGTGCAGGCTTTCTTCCATCTGGAAGCTGAAAAAGCCCAGGGCTTGTAGGCCTGCAGGGTGCGACCCAACAAGGGTTCATAAAAATTTCTCCTGAAAATATCTAACTCTCTGAAGTCCTGTTCTGCCAGATTTTCCCAGAACACAGAGTGCATTCTGCCTGAACCCCTTTCAGGATGTTTTGAAGATTGATGACTATAGTGGCTGAGATCTTCATTCTTGTAGACCCAGGTGGTGAGTGGCATTCTAAGTGGCACACCCCAACTGCAATCCCACCAGGCCCTCCACAGCACCCCCTCACTGCATACACCCCCAACAACATGATTTCCACCACACACAGTGTAGCATATCCCCTGTCACCTGCCCTTGACCTCCCCACATCCACCACATGCCTCCCCATGAAACACCTCGTTGACCATCTGTCAAACCCCTCCCTGACCCCTTGCAACACACACGCCCAACACAGCCACAGCACACTCCCCACGTGCATCCACACACACACATACCCACACACCACCCTGCTGAGCTTTGAGTAAAGGCCCCCTTCCCTTTGCTATTGAGGGTATGTATGCATTAACCTGCTCTTACCTTTCCTAACTCTCGCAAGGATCTGGAGCTATGTTGAAATGAGAACAGTTTACTCCTGAGGGAAGGATTTACAATTGATGTCTAAAGGATGGTTAATATGTTGATTACATCTATTGTTTCCTGCAAAAATGAGTGAACCCGTCTTGAATAGCAGAGAGCTTGTGGCCTGGATGGAGGGGCAGTCTGGCCCCATCTTGGATTCTCTGCCTTCACGACAGCAGGGAGTGAAATGACCCAGCCTTTGTGATCAGACAGGAGCTTGTCCTGACTCTGTGATTTGAGGTACCGCATCCTTGGATGAGCCTCGAGCTTCAAGGGACCTTCAGAAACAAGATGATAATACGTACTTCTCTGCATAGAGCTTGCAAAGATAAAAGATAACACAGAAGACAGCTCAGTCACCAGGCACAGTATAGATGCTGACAAAATATGAGTTAGACCTAAAAAGTGCCTAGTACAGAGTACACTAAATAACTCTTAGCTGTGGCCATGGTTCTTATTGATTATTGACTTAACGTGATTGGGATGTATTATTGTCATCCACAAGGGTTGAAAATGTGAAGAGATCAGAATTTAGAATTTCTGTGGCTACAATGACATGAGCTTTTGCTTTGGCCACAAATGGCATTTTGAACATTTAAGCAGCTGCTTGTCATTCTTTCCATGCCTTACCCCCAGCTCCAAAGCAGGGTCTGGGTCCTCTGTACCCTGAGCACAGCGCCACAGGGAAGATGTTAGGAATCTGGGTGGTTGGCATGGTTTCCTGATGAGCAAGTCATCCCAATAATGAAACTGTGCAGCTCATCAGAGCTGGGCTTTAGAAACAAACCACCTTCCAAAGCCACAAAGCCATGGTTGTGTTCTCATTTACATGCTACTCTGTCAATTAACTTTACATGCCAATTAAATGGGACATTAAGCTGCCGATAGGCATGCAACGCTGCATGCTCGAATCCTCTCCGCTTCACTCAGTGACCTGAATTCCTTGCCTCCCATCCATTCTCAAGGCTCTTTCTCACCCACATCCCAACCCCAACAGAGACAAGCCATGCCCCTGTCCTGGATCTCCTGTGGAAGCGAGGTTCAGGACACTAGTGAGTGTGGCTGGATACTTGTGGAATTCTAATTAGAATATGACCAAACGTTTCAGTTACTTGGATGGATCTGAGTTAGCAACAATCCCATGTTTAAAAATGCCTCCTAGAGGCAGAAAAGACAGGAGCTAGTGCCTGAGAGCACAAGGGATCCCCCTGCTGTGTAAAGCAGCGGATTTTCAAGGAGCTGTTCTGCTGCCAGCCCTGCTCTTCCTAGTTTTAGGTAAGCCGATCACAGTGCGCAAACAATTGCACTCATCTCACACGTTAGTAAAGTAAAGCTCAAAATTCTCCAAGCCAGGCTTCAACAGTATCTCCAAAATTGCTGCAGATGGTGATTGCAGCCATGAAATTAAAAGACGCTTACTCCTTGGAAGGAAAGTTATGATCAACCTAGATAGCATATTCAAAAGCAGAGACATTACTTTGCCAACAAAGTTCCGTCTAGTCAAGACTATGGTTTTTCCAGTAGTCAAGTATGGATGTAAGAGTTGGATTATAAAGAAAGCTGAGCACCGAAGAATTGATGCTTTTGAACTGTAGTGTTGGAGAAGACTCTTGAGAGTCCCTCGGACTGCAAGGAGATCCAACCAGTCAATCCTAAAGGAAATCAACCCTGAATATTTATTGGAAGGGCTGATGCTGAAGGTGAAACTCCAATACTTTGGCCACCTGATGCAAATAACTGACTTATCTGAAAAGACCCTGATGCTGGGAAAGATTGAAAGTGGGAGGAGAAGGGGATGACAGAGGATGAGATGGTTGGATAGCACCACTGACTCAATGGACGTGAGTTTGAGTAAACTCCGGGTGTTGGTGATGAACTGAGAGGCCTGGTCGTGCTGCAGTCCATGGGGTCACAAAGAGTCAGACTCAACTGAGCTGAACTGAACTGATCACAGTGCACAAACGCAGTTAATCCAGGGAGCCTGGTCTGACAGCCCACAAGCTAGCATTTCATTTTTCAAACCCTTACTTTTATATTACCATTGGCAATAGATATGGCAGTGCTTATTTCTTCCCTCCTTCTGTGGTTCGGGCACTTTAGTAATTTAAAAGCGCTTCTTTTCTCTCTTCATCTAGAGAAGTAAAAATAATTATAATAGAAGATGGGCAATTTGCAGCTACAATGCCAGGCTGATAATCAAAAACTTGTAAGTGGAAACATGAGCATATGTTTATCACTTCTTGAAATTAGGATGCAATTGAAAGTAGCTGTGGCCTCAAAGAGAGGGCATTATGGAAGGGAAAGCAGGCTGAGTTGTTTGTTGGAGACTTGCCTGCTAATGAGGTTTGTAAGTTGCTATTGCCTCAGGAGCTGTGAATAAAGGAAGGTGTCCCCGGGGGACTGCTTTGCTGCTCAGGAGACCCTCAGGTAATCACCTGTGGCTTGAACATTCTGTGTAAGTGTGTCTGGGCTCCCCAGCCACCACCATCAGGATCAAGCTCCACCTTGGCAACACAGAACACAAGGCCCTTGGCAACCAGGTCTTGGAGAACCCTGTCTTTCCCCCCTACACCACCCATCCCCCTCCACCAGCCTTAGCTACTCTGTTGACCCTCTTACATACCTGAGTCTAGCAAGCCTATGGCTTCCCCCTTCCCCAGGTTTGCAAGCACTGTTTTCCCAACTCAGTCCCCTACCTAACGCCTGTTTATTCGTCAAAGCCCCAAACACCTGTTACTTCCTCTTAGAACCTTTCTATGTGCCTTTTGCACACTGTCAGCCTGACTGGGATGGGACCCCTCTTCTGTGCACTCTGCCTCCCTCCGTTTCCATTTATGCTGATTCCAATATGCATTTTGAACAGCAGGTAGCTTGTCTGCCCCCCACCAGCACAGCCCTTACCCTTCTGTCTCCTCACTTCCTGGCACACTGCCTGACACATAGTAGATGCTGATTGATGTTTGCTGAATGAAGGGTTTATAAATGACAGTGAAGGAGTGTGAAACAATTTTAAAGTTTGTCTTTAAAACACAGTTATCCCATTAATGAAATAAATACATAATACATTCTGTAGCCAAGTGGGAGGTTTGGGTCTTCTGTGTCCACATTCATTTTTGTGATAAACTGATGGGTGGGTCATGAGGTTGGCCTGTCCAGTTTTTAAGTCAAGAGCAAAACTGGCCTGAGATACCTAGTGGTTTCGCTTCACTTCTGTCTTCCATTCTACATGTCTGTATATCATAATCAGGACAACAGTATGCTTACAGCTTTACATCTTATTTTTGTGATATTATTGGAAGCATGGATGGGCACACAAGTGCTTTTGGCATGAAAAGGTCAGCCTTATTAATAAAGCATCTGTGAGCCCAGGAAACAAGTTCATCTCCATTTGTGCCCTTCCTTTCTAACCCAGAGTCCAGCTCGCTCTCTACCTGCTGCTGAGTAGACACGTTTGCCAGTGATTGACTTTCTCATCACTGCCCTTATTTCTGAGCAGTTCCAGGCTCGTAGGCAGTGGAGGAGTGACTTTTACATTTAAATCAGCTTCCTTGTTTGAAGTTGATTTTATTTTTATCTTCAGGCAAGTTAGCTCTCACACCCCAAGCCACAGGAGAGAAGAGGAAGGTGTATCTCCTGCCCAGGGTCTCCCCTGTAAGACACTCCCGCAGAGTGGGGATGCTCCAGAGCCATTCTCAGGCCGGGGCTGTGCCACCTCCCGACTCTACATGTGCTCTGTGCTCTCCCAAGTCCTGGGACCCAGGGATGAGAGGGGAGAGGAGTCCGGTCTGGGAGGGAGCGGGATCTAACATGAGGTCAGACACTGCATATACCGACAGGATCCCTTGGCTAGTCTCCATCCTTCTGACCCATGAAGCACATGGCAGCGTGAGCCAGGATCTCTGGTCCCTCATGTCTGCATCCAACTCTGAGATGTGGTCACGCCCTAGGTCTGAGTTAGAACGTGCTGTCCTCTGTGATTCTGGCAGTGAGTGAGTCCAAGTAGGGAGGGGAGGGGGGTTGTCTCGGCCACCTGGATTTGCTAGAAAGGTTCAGGAGCTGGGGTAGGACTGGCCTGTGGGGAGGCTTATTTCTGCATTCAGCCAGTGTTTCCTAAGCCCAGATTACCTTCCAGTCCTGTGCCAGACACAGAGGTCCTAAAGACAGCAAGCTGAGCCAGGCTCTTCTGGTCTGAAGTGCATACTCCAGGGGGCCAGGCAGGCCAGGCATGTACACACACTGTCCCCAGCCCCCCAGGCCTGGCCAAGCCCCCTGCCCACCTTCTCCTGCCACACTCTGGCATGCAGCACTTATCAGTCAGTTGCATTTATTTCCAAATGTGTTGGTGCCCACTGTACTTGTAATAAATCACATGACATTACTAAATGTTGCATAAACTGATGGATTAGGGTAGAGTGGAGAAAAAGTAGGGCTTTTTGAGGATTGAATTGAATACTTTGAAAAGGCTCAAAAAGATGAGTGGCTCCTTCCCACCCACCAGGTGTTGGTGAAAGAACTTGACTATAAAAAACTGGTGGGGTGGAGAACAGATCAGAAACATCAAGACAGATCCTTGCCCTCAGCTCCCCCTGGTACCCTCTCCACCTGGAAGAAGCTGGCATGGGGAACTGATGCTGACAGATAGAGTTTGTGAAGCTCCAAGCCCTGCTCAAAAACAGAGCCTTGGCCCTGCATCAGACTGTTCACTTGTATGGGTCTAATTTAAAGCTAAAGTTTTGCCTAGACTTTCTGGGAATGATTCCTTGCTTTGACCATTTGTTTCTGCTTCCCCAGCCAGAAATGAGGGTAAGAAGTCACCTTCAGCAGCCGGGGTGGGGCTGAGGGCTGACTGCTAGAAGCTGAGACTTACACAGCCATGTTACGGACCACCTCTCTGCCTTGTCAATAAGCTTGGGCTCCATCCTGAGGACAGAGGGGAGGATGAACTCAGTGTATTCAGGAGAGGCTGGACGGGAGCGGGGAGCAGGGGAGCCATGTGGTGGCCCCATGAACACAAGGAAGGCCAGGGCCAGGCATTATGGGGGGTTGGGGGGGTTGGAGAAGAAAGGCGATAAGAGAGGGACCTGGGATGTAGAATGCACAAGAACCCATGATGGATGACTTGAGAGGAGGGTGGTGGTGGGAGGGTGCCAGGGTCCTGCCCCGGTGGATCCAGGGTAATTCAAAGGGGAGATGGAGTAGGCAAGGAAAAACTTATTTATTTAGAAATATAAAAGAAATGAAGAAATAGTATAGTAGGAAAATTTAGTGGAGAAAAGAGGCTGAATAACTTGGTTTACGTGGAAAACCAATAAAGTTCCAGACAAGGAACTTGCACCATCTACATTAGGCCACCAGCATCCTCTTGAATAGCGGGGGGGTGCCCCACCTTGGGCTCCCTCTCGCGTGGATCTTAGAAGCCGGGGCAAGTAAGTAGACATGGCGAGCCTCCACGCCCCAGATGGGAATTCAGCCAGAAAATAGAGTAAGAAAAGAAGACACGGGGGAAACCAGTCCAGTGACTGGCCCCTCCTCTATTGTCTGGAAAGGCCTTATATACCTTTTGATTTTACATAGAGATCAATGGATAATACAAAATTATGCAGCGTCAGCAGCCCTGACTCATCAAGACCAGGCTTTCTCTTTGTATACTTAGTTGTATACACAAGTCTTAGGTGATTTACATCATCTTATGGCCAGAAGGCCAGTTAACATTTTATGGCCCTTTTCTGATAAGGGTAATAGTGTTGTTCTTCCCAAAGTCTGGTGCCACTCTCAGAAAGCACTAAATAAAGTTACATTCTTACATAGCAAGGATACAACAATTTATAACAAGAAAAAAGGAGTACAGTGATTTATAACAAAGAGAAAAGTAATTAACTCAAAAGGCTAGTATTGCTAATATCAAAACTACTATATTCCTATTTCTGCATCCCGATTACATTGATTAATATCCTCCTGGGTGCCTAAAAGATAAAGCATATGGAGGCCTGGTAGCAAACATTAACTCAACAAGCTCTTCACCAAACTAATTCTTAACTCTAAAAGGCTCTATATCTTTTAAGATGTTTTGAGCTTCGTGCCTCTCACAGTTGGGGGCTGTAAACGATCCACAAGTTGTAAAGTCCAGGCAGATAAGTCAGAAAGCCATCAAAGGGGTTAAGCCGAGACATTCTTTTTATATGCAGGAAACTGCTAACTGAAGCCCTAAGTTAACTTTCCAGAGAAAAGGTGGTAATGTCAGAAGAGTATAGTATAGCAGAGAGTAGACAGACAGGTTTTGGTTTCGGGGTAGATGCTCAGACAGAGGACCCCCCTCGAGACCTGACTTGCCTTGCCTATCAGGCCTCTCTGCATGACCTTGTCATAGGTGGGATCTCCCGTGCTGGTTCCCAGCAGGAGGGGAAACAGGGGGCCTCAAATCCTTTGCACACAGCTGCCTAGATGACGGTGCTGTTCATTTATGGAAAGTTGGAGAAGGTGGTTTAGGTAAACTGAGGGGGTAGTGTTGTGTTCCAGGTGGACAGTAGAGCTCCCAGGAAAGGGAGGAAGCAAGAGGTGCCTGGCCAGATGCCTGCCTCCTGTATTCAGTGAGCATTGATTAAGCACCGTCTGTATATTAGGCTGAAAGCCAGGAATGCCAGGAACAAGAATGTTGGTCTCAGACACAGAGGAAGAAGGGCCAGCCTGGGAGAGATGCACAGCTGCTGGGTGGGCAGCGAGGCATGAGGTTTCCACCCCTCAGTGCTGCTGATGTGGGACGAGGAGCTGCTCTCGTGAGGAAACAGTGAGTTATGACCACTGGAGTTCGGGGAGGTAGTAAACAGTTGGGGGGAGGGTGTTCTGGACAGAGGCCAGAAACTCATCTGAGGATGTGGAGGCAGAGAGGCAGAGGGAGACGTCAGCATTTTGTAGTTTTCTATTACTTTTTAATTACAAGAGTTTTTTTTTTTTTATATTTTTAAGGAAAAAACCCTTTTTTATCAGGTTTTTAACCTTTTGCATCATTCCATGACACATTGAGAGGTGTGAGGTTTTTTGCATCAGAATTTTTTTTAAAATACCTATTCTGAGTCTGTTTTTCTTTGCAGAATGACCTCTTAGGAACCTTTTCATCCAAGCATAAGTATTTTTATAAACTGGAGCAGACACAGGAAATGACAGAATACCACCAATAAGATGATATTTATGAAGCAAAGATTCCTTAAACTGAAATGTCTCGTATTTTTTTCTCACTGTGTCCATCTGTTCAACATTTTAACTCCATTGTTTCAATAAAATAGGAGTAGGATGCAGTATCTTGAAACCTGTTTTGTACTTTGAATATTTTTAATCGTCTCTTGAGTGAATGTGCATCTCCTTGATGAAGGACCTCAAGCTCAGAATTTTCTTGACTTTGCTTCTGGACTTCCAGAGTTACAGCCAGCACTGACAGCAATTGCCAGCTTCTCTCAGGGGAGGGAAGAGACGGTGGTTTACTGGGTTTCCATCCTCCCTCCTACGGACAGAGGCTGTGGGGGATCTGTTTGTTCTTGCTTTCAAAATTAAAGCGACTTCAATTTAGTTTTGAGAATTTTGCAGTTCCACTTAAACACTGTGCTGCTGGGGACCTGGGAATCCAGGCTGTGAAGTTCCCCCAGGTGTGTGCTCCCGGGTCCACACTGCCGTTGTCTGGTTCATACCCAGGTCTTGGGAGGCAGCCTGAGAGCCCACAGTGTGGGGTCAGGGTCCAGCTCACTCCTCCACTGTATGTAACCTGGAACCAAGTAGTTCACTTCTTTTTGCCCAGTTTCCTCATCTGCAAAGGGGGAATAATAGCATCTAATTGAAATAACATGTGTAAGCTGTTAGCAACGGTGCCCCATAAATAGGAATGACATGTGTGTGCTCAGAGCAACTCTTTGCAACCTCATGGACTGTAGCCTGCCAGGCTCCTCTCTCCATGGAATTCTCCAGGCAAGAATACTGGGGTGGGTTGTCATGCCCTCTTCCAGGGGATTTTCCCAACCCAGTGATTGATCTTGCATTGCAGGCAGGTTCTTTACTGCTGAGCCACCCGGGAAACCCCCAGTAATGACATGGTCTGGCTCCTGTGCAAACTCTCCAGCTTTCCTTGGCTCATTCACGCAGAGCTGCTCAGCCTTGTTTCTGGGCTCCTTTGCATTTCATGGGTGCCTGCACTAAATTGGATTATGGTTCATGGGGCTCTTCCACCAGCCATGGACCACCTCTGGACTAAGATGCTATTGAATCTCCTCTGGGAGCCCACACCTGGCCTAGGCACCAGCTGGCTCAGGGCAGACCTCAAAGGGCAAGTCTTCTCCAGGCCTCTGTCCTCCAAGCATCCCCTCCCGCCTGGGCTCTAGGTAAGGACCTGGACCTTTCACTGCTCAGGCCTGAAGCTGGGTGGAAGATGACAGCTGGACACAGATCAAGCAGTGGGCCCCAGATATCCCATCAGTAGAAGGGAGATTCCTGAACACCTGGGAGGAGTAGAGGGCATTCAAAGAAATACTTGCTTTGGAACAACAGAGGAGAAGTGGCTGGAACAGGAGCCCTGAGCCATGGCTTAAAGAAGCCCTGACAGGTCATTAGGGGGTTGAGTGGGAGTGGGGTAAAAACAAAGAAGGGTCATTTTGCACCCTTGTCTAGGATTCTGAGGCCAAGACTCTGGTGTTTGTTCTGTCTTCCGACCTGCCAGGGGCTCCCTCTGTGGGTCAGCAATAAAAAAAATCCACCTGCAGTTCAGGAGATGGGGGTTCAATCCCTGGGTCAGGAAGATCCCCCAGAGAAGGGAATGGCAATTCATTCCAGTATTCTTGCCTGGAAAATCCCATGGACAGAGAAGCCTGACGGGCTACTGTCCATGGGGCCATGAAGAGTCAGACACAATTAGTGACTAAACAGTAGCAACAGGCCTGCCAGCTTCCCACACAGGCAGCCTGCACCATGCCAGTGGCCTGGACCACCTTAACTCCAGCAGCTGCCTTTGAGTCACACCCCTGGATTCTCAGGAGCCCGAAATCTCATCATCTGATGAAAAAGCAGTTCAGAGCCATTGGCGATGGGTCAGCAGTATCGTCTTAGATAAAGTGCCACACATTATTAGCTTCCGCTCTCTTAATATCACGGATGTTGGGCAGACTTCCTCCTCTCAGAATCACCTCTGGCTTTGGACTCATTTGGCATGAATATATGTGGAATCATCGGCGGAGTTTTTAATCAAATTTTCCCCCCTTTGGATTACTGAAAATTTACTTTCTCCAGCTAAGGTACACTACAAAAACAGCTTTGCAGAAAAAAAAAAAAGGGGGGGGCTTATAAAACTTAAAGATAAAATTCACACAGTGGGAGCTGCTGCTTGGTTTCTGACTCAAGAGTTTTCATGTTACAAACGTTTTATTTTCTGCAGGTCTCTCTGTATTATCTTTTCTGTCGAAGTTCTTCATATAATCTTGAATGAGTCTCCAATATTCTTACGGGAGGAGTAGACTTCTTACAGAAGTCATAGTTAAGGTGTCATGACAACTCTGTGGAGGTCCCAGGTAGCTCAGTGGTAAAGAACCCGCCTACCAGTGCAGGAGATGCAGGTTCAATCTCTGGATCGGGAAGATCCTCTGGAGGAAGAAATACTCACTCCTGTATTCTTGTCTGGAGAATCCCATGGACAGAGGAGCCTGGAGGGCTATGTCTGTGGGATAACAGAGTCAGACACGACGGAGCGACTGAGCATGCACACACAGAGAATAACTCTGTACTGTTTATTTTCCAAAATGCTTTCCTTTTACGGTAGAAATGTCCATAACTAATTAAATTAGGAGGTGATTTTAAATAATTACTTCTGAGGTATCAGGTGAGGACAGTTTTATGTTTTTTTTTTTTATGGAAAAGGCCATGAGTTGATTTTCTCTGGTTATTTCTTGGATCCTGCTGTTGAGAGGAAATCAGATACTCCTTTTTGTAAGTGAAGTTACAATATCTTCCCTGAAGGGTTTTAGAAATAAGCTCCATCTCTCCTGGAATGATGTCTGAGACTTCTGCTTCCAGGAAAGGAAATATAGTAGAGAATTCCTTCAGGCCTTTTCCAGGCTCGTATTTCTCTAAATTTATTACCTGTGCAAAAGGAGTCTTCTGCATTCCCTGCTTTTGTTCCAGGCTGCCGGTCTCATTAGGCCTAGTGATGAGGATTATATGTCATGATGCAGTCCTTGGATAAAACCTAAAAATCTCCATAACCTAAGAGCTTGGCTTACAAGGCAGCGTCACAGTGTGTTAGAAGTCTCAGCCCGAGCTCTGATTCTAGCTCTGTTACTGCCTTACTGTGTGACCACTGGATCAGCAGCTTTGCCTCTCTGGTCCTCAGTTTCCTCAACTATAAAACAGAGGGTTCGATCCAGATGTTCAGATTCTGTGAATGGAAGCACGAAACCAACAGGGTACAATATTTGTTGTTTTTTTTTTCTCTCACCACACAGCCTGTGAGATCTTAGCTACTGGACCAGGGATCAAACCCACACCCCCTGGAGTGGAAGCACAGAGTCTTAACCACTGGACCACCAGGGAAGTCCCAAGGGTTCAATATTTGGATTAAGCCTAAGCCTTCTAGATATAGCAGTCCCTCTGCTTAAGGACAAATCCAGCTCCCAATCTTTTGTTTTTGCAACAGTTTCTTTAAAGGAGATGAAAGTCTTTTTTCTGAAATTTGTAGTAAGGAACCATAAAATATCATGACTTTTGATGATTTGCAGCAAATCTTGGAGAAACATAGTTGGAAAAATAAACATTTCATATTATATAGGAGAGAGAGAGTACTGTTTCCTTTCACGCCACAAAAAGCAGTAATTTCACTGAGAGCCATCACTGCAGAGGTATTGGCAGAGACCTGTTACCTTCACAGCCCTGTGCTCAGAGGGCATGCGTTAGAGATGGAAGTGACCCGTGACCCTGCTTTTATCTGAAAGGGAATTGCACGTCATGGTTTCTTATTGTCCAGAAATCTCAACTTTGCTTTGATGTCCCATGATACACTCCTATCACATCTCCAGTGCCCCTGCATTGAATGGGGGGAGGTCAATGCATATTTCCCCAGCTTCATGCCTTTTTGGAGCACAGTTGATCAACCTGATTGTACGTTGATCCCAAAGAGTGCTTCCAGTGGGCAAGTAACTAGAGGACTCTTTCGACCCAAGATCCCTGTGTGATGGAGTGTGGTTGGGGTGCTCTTTGGGGTGCACTCTGAGGACCCTTTTCTAAGGTTCCTGTCCTGCTGGGCAGCCCACTAACGGAGAAAGGCTGTGCTCAGACAGTTCTGCTCACCAGCGAGAAAACCACCCTTCCGGGGGGCAAAGCCTTTCAAAACATCCTCACGTAGAATTTCTCTGTGCTCCGAAGGCAGATTCCCCTTGGCTCTGATGCAAAACAGACGAGCCAGTGAGTAGAGGGTTTGCCCTACTCCTGTGGAAGAGACAGTGGACACACTTGCCTGGGCCTCTGCTCTGCTGTGTGTGCGTGCTGTCGCTTCAGTCGTGTCCGACTCTGCGACCGCATGGACTAGAGCCCACCAGGCTCCTCTGTCCATGGGGATTCTCCAGGCAAGAATACTGGAGGGGGTTGCCGTGCCCTCCTCCAGGGGATCTTACCAACCCAGGGATCGAACCCAGGTCTCCTGCGCCTTCTGCATCACAGGCGGATTCTTCACTGCTGAGCCACTGGGGAAGCCCTCTGGTCTGCTGGCTATGCCATTTTTTCTTTTATAAATAAAAACATGGCAGCACCACTAGGGAACTTTGTGTAAAAACCAACATTTTTGCCTCCAGCCCTGCGACATTAGCTGGCTTACAGGCAACCTCGCGAAGTCACAGCCAGCCTCTAAAGAGCTCCAGCTGCCCAATCCTCCCTCTGGCCACAGTGAACCTAGTACCTACACGGCATGTCTTTATTGCTTTTGTTCATCTTTTCTTTCTTAAACCTGCAAAAGGAGTACACACTTAAGGAGAAAGAGGATTCATGTAAAATAAGAAGTCCAAGTCTGTCCCTCCTCCTACTGTCCCTGCAACAAACCCTCCCCTATCCAGAGATAATGACTTACATTTGATGAGCACTCATCTGGGATATACACACATATATAGGTGTATATATTATGTATTATTCCCATGTATTACAACATAGATGGCTTCATTCAACCAAAATGAGATAGTATTATGATATTGTCTATAACATTCTTTCTTTTCTCCTCAACATTTACTCATTGATAACCTCCCATGTCAGTATATGCATAGAGATGTTACTTTTTAATAGCTGTGTGCCAAAATACCCTGTTGGTAGACATTCAGGTCTCTAATATTTCACTCTTCCAAATAAAGCTTCAGAGAATAATGTTGTGACATACCCTCACAGGCATCTGGCTATGTTTACTAACAACTACAATGAATTTAGGGTTTCCCAGTGGCTCAGT
Organism: Cephalophus harveyi; assembly: GCA_006410635.1. NCBI lineage: Eukaryota > Metazoa > Chordata > Mammalia > Artiodactyla > Bovidae > Cephalophus > Cephalophus harveyi. Next base: position 26,290 of record SJYT01017246.1, on the reverse strand, counting down.
GGTAAAGAATCTGCCTGCAAATGCAGGAGACTCAAGACATGCAGGTTTGATCCCTGGGTTGGGGAGATCCTTTGGAATAGGAAATGGCAACCTGAACCAGTATTCTTGCCTGGAAAAATCCCATGGACAGAGGAGCCTGGCGGGCAACAGTCCATGGGGTTTTAAAGAGTAGGACGTGACTGAGCACCCAGTGCATTTATTTGAAGATATGCTCCCCTGACACACACACCCCAGCCCTGTCTAAGCTATGAGGTTAATTTATGACAAGTTTCTTAAATCCTTGGTACCTCCTTCACACTTGAGCTTCCCCGGTGGCTCAGTGGTAAAGATTCCCCTTGCCAATGCAGGAGACACACGTTCAATCCCTTGTTTGGGAAGATCGCCTGGAGGAGGAAATGGCAATCCACTCTAGTGTTCTTGCCTGGGGAATCCCATGGGCAGAGGAGCCTAGCAGGCTAAGTTCATAGGGTCACAAAAAGTTAGACACAGCTGAGCAACTGGAACATGCAGACACTCCCTTCACACTTCATATTCAAATGTTTGCTTTAAGAACTAGACATTGGGACTTCCCTGGTGGTCCAGGGGTGAAGACTCTGTGTTCCTAGTGCAGGGGGCCCAGGTTCGATCCCTGGTCTGGGAACTAGATACCACATGGTGCAACTAAGAGTTTGCATGCTGCATGCTACAACTAAGACCCGGCACAGCCAAATAAATACATTTTTAAATAAAAAACTAGATCTGTTTGTGTCATGCACTCAGCCCCGAGCTTTAGGAGGGGAGTGGCCCAGAGTCGTTCCTGAGGACCTGGGCAGGGGATGGGGGGTGGTGGCTGCCTGCTTTTCTTACCCTGTGCTTGGTGGACCTGACTTTTGTACATTCAGCCTTCTCACTGGCCACTTGCTTGGAGGCAGGAAGTTGAAGTCTGCCACCGCCAAAGGAACCAGAGTGTTTGGGATGGTTTTGTACAAGCCAAAACCTTCCCCTGCAGCACCTCTACAAGCATATTCGTTTCCTGGGGCTGGTGTAACAAAAGATCACAAACTTGGTGGTTTTAAACAACAGAACTTCATTTTCTCAGAGTTCTGCAGGCCACAAGTCTCAAGTTAGTATCACTGAGCCAAAATCTAGGTGTCAACAGGCCCACTTGCCCTCTGGAGGTTCTGGGAATGTGTGTGAGGGGCAGGACGTCTGTCTCTTGCCTCTTCCAGCTTCTGGTAGCTGCCAGTATTCCTTGGCTTGTGGCCACATCACTGTAGTCTTCAAGAATATCATCTCCAAATTTCTCTCTGTATCGTCCTTTCGTGGACTGACTTCTCTATGTGTGTCAAATCTCCCTTTCTCTCCTCCTTACATGTGACTGCATTTAGGGCCTTCTGCATAATCCAGGATAACCTCCTCATCTCAAGCTCCTTAACTTAAGCACATCTGCAAAGACTTTTTTTCCAAATGAGGTCACATTGACAGGTTCCAGGGATTAGGACCTGATACGTTTGGGGACATCTTTCAGCCTCTACTATGGGATTCTCCAAATCCCATAAAGAAATCTTTTCTAGTGTATACTTTAGCTTCCTGCTGGGGCACACTTGATATTTCCTTGAACTTTGGAAGAATGTATTTTCATTCATAAGGAAGACAGAAAGAAATGTTATTTCACTCTGTGCATTGGAAAGTAGGCTAGAAAGTCAAGGTCAGACAGAAAATCTCTGGCTGACAACCTCTTTAAACTGGAGACTACATGGCATGAACTGCATGTACAACCACAATGAGTTAAATCACAAACGTGTCTGTCTTCCTATTTTAAGTTGGAAACATTTAGGCTTCCCAAGTGGCTCAGTGGTAAAGAATCTGCCTACCAAGCAGGAGACCCAGGTTTGATCCTTGGGTTGGAAAGATCCCCTGGAGAAGGAAATGGCAACCCACTCCAGTATTCTTGCCTGGGAAATTCCATGGACAAAGGAGCCTGGTGGACTACCGTTCACGGAATCACAAAGAGTCAGACATGACTAAGCGACTAAACCGCAGCAACAGCCATGTTATAGCTTGTATGCCTTCCCTAGGAGGGGGGCAGCTGTCTGTCCTTCCTTGCCTCCTACAGATCAAACCATGAAACTCATCTTTTAAACCTGTACAGAGGATGTACACACAAGTATTTTACTCTTGTGAAAACAATGGGGTGGGAGATGTGTATAAGAGACAGCCTCCACTGTATGTAACCTGGAATGGGGGGGCGGGGGTGGGAGGGGGGCATTGAGCCGTATTAAGGGCGTAAGGCCAGGAGCGGCACATGCATCTCAGGTGGCTGATGCTACTGAAACACCAGGATGAGGTTCGTGAGCACACATTAACTGACAGAGCATCAGCTCCTTCACACTCACCAGTGTGAAAGGCTTATTATAGCTTCAGACCTGGCCCTGCCCTTGCCACGTGAATGCTAATGTCTCATACTTCCATTTCCCAATTTCACAGCAGACCTGTGTGCTCATAAATTAAACTGCATTGCTCAGCATTATCCGTGTGCGTTCCAGGATTTGGTCCAAAATGGCCCAAACTACTGCCTATTTCAGCAGAACTCCCTTTGGCTACCACCTGTTAATATGTTATAGAGACATTGGAACAATGATCTGAGAGTGCAGACCAGGCAGGTGGAGAACACACTTCCCTGCACAGAGGTCTGCCAGCAGGCGGGAGTGACCCAGGGCAGGGAGCATGAGGGGATACTGGCAGCAGCCTTTCAGACAGGGGGTGGGGCCCAGGCAGACCCACCTCACCAGAAACACAAGAGGTGGTATGTCTGCCAATCTTTCTTATAGAGAATCTGGAATATGAATGGCTAGAGTTGAAGGATAACTAATCAGTTCAAAGAAATTAAAGAAAGCCCTGAATAGGGCTGGGTTTTGTCACTTTCTAAGACGGTGGAGGGAATTAAAAAACATACTGAGATGCTAACCACTGAACCAGGTTATCAAAGTTAAAAGAAATACAGCAATGATTTGCTTCCCAACATAATAGACTAAACAGTGATACTTTTGTAATCAAATAATGCAACTAATTCAGAAGGGGCTTTGAATATAAAGTTATAGCGTCATCCTCAGAGGATGAAATGGTTGGATGGTATCACTGACTCAATGGACATGAGTCTGAGCAAGACTGGGAGATGGTGAAGGATAGGGAAGCCTGGCGTGCTGCAGTCCATGGGGTCTCCAGGAGTCAGATATGACTGAACAACTGAACAACAAGTCTAGGGCTTTAGAGTCAGTTATTTTTATATGTAGTATACTTTTATAGTAAACTTGTCATGAATCTCATTTTCTAGATATTTAAATCTTGAAAGAAATCATTATTATTATTTGTGCACAATCAGTATTTATTTATTTTTCTATTAGTTTTACTTTTGTGTCTATGTTTTTGTCTGGATCTTTTCCTTTCTGGCTAAACAACTATTTTGCTTTTTGACAATTAATACTTGATAAAAATAAATGTTCTTACTATTAAAAAAAAAAAGTTATAGCATCATCCCTACCCCATTTGCCTGCCTCCCAAAGGTAGCCTCTTTAAATTATTTGGGGGCTTAAACATACGATGATAGCCATTGAGTCCTGGTAAGAAAGATAGGTTTAATTCATTTATATTTGTACCCTTCCCTTCTTTCTTCTCATTTTCGATGTTTTTATTATTTTTTATTATTTTACTGGTTACCTTTTTATTTTAAATAGTATACTTTTATTTCTTGAGTCACAAATGATGCGTTCTTAAATATCCATTCCCACTTCTTTCTTCCAAACAAATCCAGTTTTGTTGAAAGTAACAATGTGCCATCTAAACAAATTACACTTCTCTGTTTTCCTTGTGAAAAGGACAGTCATGTCACTGTGTTCTAGCCAGTAAGATGTAAGCAGTTATGGATGGGGCTTCAGGAAAGTTATACTGAGTCAGCAGGTTGGCCTATTTTGCCCTTCCCCCCACTTTCTTCTACTTACTTGGAACACAGATGTGATGGCCAGAGCCATAGCAGCCATCTTGTGGCCATGAGATAAGATGAACTAGTCTATATTCTAAGAATGACAAAGAAATCTAGAGGTATCCAGAAATACTTATGATAGCAGACCTGCTATACTACCCCTGAACCGCCTACCTTCTTTTTTTGGAGAAGTTTATGCTCTATCTTGTTTAAAGCACTACATTCCCCATGTCTGTTACAATCAAATCTCTGTTTCTTATTCATAAACTGTAGTCAGTATCAAGACTCTCTCTGAGGTAAGAAGAAAATACTGGAGCTTATCCTTTTTGTCCCATTATTCTTTCCTTAACTGTTTCCCTTCTGGTAGCTGTATTCTCACATTACCCAGGGTGTTAGCATTATCTTCGTATTATGGATTTATAATAGATTGACTCCAAAAGTTGTATACAATTAAATAGCATTTAAGTCATTTTGACTGTGTGAATGTTCACTCCAGGGTCAAGTACCCTTGGCCCACTCAAAGGGAAGTTACTAACATCAGAGTCAAATGAATTTTCTTTTCTCATGTTCCGTCAGGGCTTACAATTGTGTCACATTTTAATTTGCATTATTATATAGCTTTCTGTTTTACTTGGATTTTTTTTTTTCTTCTAGTTATGGTTGAGAGAGAAATGCTTTCACTCTAATCTCAGTTTACCCAAGCTCTCAGCAAATACCTTTTTCTTAGTGGCCCACCTTTTCCTCTTCTGCCTGGGACGTGCTCTGCCACCTGCACAGCTCTCATCCTAGTCTCACCAGCCTCCTAGGTTGTATCCCTTGCCTTCTACTTTATTAGTTTTTCTTCTTGGTTTTGCTGAAACACACTCCAGTGAACTTCTTAAGAAAGTGTGCCTCAGAGGTAAACTTTGATTCCATTCATGTCTAAAAATGTATTTACTCTGTCTTTATACTTAAATGATAGTCTAGCCAGATAGAAGTATGCAGCCATTTCTCATTGTCTTTGACATCTAAGATTGCAAAGGAGAGGTCGGATGCCAGTCTTATTTTCATTCCTTTGTCTATGAACTTATTCCCTAGAAATCCTTGGCATCTTTTCTTTATCCTTAGTGTTCTGATTACTTCAGATCAAGTGTATTAGCAATTAGGTGATTTTGGCTGCAAGTCACAGGACACCAACTCAAAGCTGCTTAATGTTAAAAAACTTACTGGCCCACGTAATTGAGATGTCCTAGTTAGGATTGATTTTAGGAGCAGTTCAATCAGGGCTCTGGCTTGCTTCTCTGCAATTCTCTTGGTTTATGCAGCTGGGTAGGTCTCAAAACAATCTGGAGAGAACAGAAAACAAAGAAGCAAAGCAGAGGTTAATGAGCAAGGCAGTGCAATTGGAGCTTGGCATCAGAAAAGGCTCACCAAAGATCTTTGATTTTAAAATTTTAATTGTGGTAAAATACACATAACATAAAATTTATCATCTTAACCATTTTAAGTGTATAGTTCAATAGTGTTAAGTACACTCACAGTGTTATAGAACCATCTCCAAAATTCACATCTTACAAAATTGAAGCTGTACTCCTCTCCAAATTCCCCATTCCCTCCTCCATCTAGTGTCTGGCAACCATGCTATTCTCTGTCTTTATGAGTTTAACTGCTCTAGGCACCTCATGTAACTGAAACCATAGGGTATTTGTCTTTTTCTGATGCTTATTTCACTTAGCAGTGTCCTCAGGTCTCATCTTATGTTAAAGCATATACTAGAATTTTCTTTTTCGAAGGCCAAAAAATAGTCTGTTGTATGTAAATACCATATTTTGCTTATCTGTTCATCCATCATGAACACTTGGGTTGCTTCCACATTTTAGCTATTGTGACTAGCTCTGCAAATATCTCTTTGAGACTCTGCCTTCAGTACTTTGGGGGTATATACCTAAAAGTAGATCTGATGAATCATATGGAAATTATATTTTTAATTTTTGAGGCACCTCTGTACTGTTTTCCACAGTATTTGCACCATTGTGCATTCCAGCCATCGTGCACAAGGATTCCAGTTTCTCCACATCCTCATCAACACTTGTTGCTTTATGTATTTTTGGTAGTAGCCATGCGGATGGGTATAAGGTAGAAGCCTAGTGTAGTTCTGATTTGCATTTCCTTAGTGATACATGATGTTGAATCTTTTTTATGTGCTTGTTGGCCAGTTGTATGTCTTCTTTGGAGAAATGTATATTCAAGTCCGCTTTTAATTGGGTTATTTGTTTCTGTTGTTGTTAAGGAGACTTTTTATGTTGCCCAGGGGAGCAAAGTTAAATAGGTTCAAATGGATATAGTGGGTAGAAAAAGCATTCTAGGCAGAGGGACCAGGCTTCCAGAAGTTACCAGGTTGTGCTGGGCCAGAAGCACAGACAAGCAGGCAGCTAGGCACCAAACCAGAAAAGACATAGCTGTCCCCACCTGGAGAGTTGGGGGGCGGGGAGTCCTCCAGGGGAGCTATTGAGGGTGTAAAGACAATCCCACCAGATACAGAGCTGACCTCAGGTCCCTGTGGGGACGTGCGGACAGTGAATGCAGTTGAGAGGGTTCTGTTAAGAGGCTCAGGAGGCAACTTCCCTTGAGATTAGATTCTGAGGGCCCAGGGCCAACCAAAAATCGTGTTCAAAATAGTCCCTGGAAAATTCCCAGTACATTAGCCACATGGAGTCCAACATACCACCCCTCCCTGGGACCCACACAGAGGGATTCCCTCAAGGGCAGGTGCAGTGTCTGGCTTGCAGCCCAGATGAAGTGGCTGCTGTGACTTTAGGGACCATGTCATGCAGAAGGTCAGTGTCTTTTTACACTGGAGTCACACTTGGCCAGCACACACTATAAGGGCGAAGCAAGAACCAAGGCCTCCTGAAGTATATCTGCTTGGATGCTTCAGGCCACAGTTAACTTACTACCTGACCAATAGCTGTGGCGGTTAAGGTATTTTAGCAGCTTAGTAATAAAGTCCAGAGAGAGGTAGTACGGGGTTTAATCAGTGACTTGAGGAGACCATGACTTTGGGTATCCCCTTATTTCTGCAGCTCTCAGGCCTTTCCTGCATGATGGCAGGAGGGCTGTGGCAGCCCCAAGTGGCTCATCCTACACCAGAGGCCAGAGCGGGGAGAAGCAAAGAAAGGGCCATCATGTTGCTGCTCTTTTGTCCAGTCGGAACACCTTTCCCAGAGGCCCCTCCTCTTACATCTCATTGGCCAGGACTGGGTCACATGCCCATGCCCAACCAATCACAGCAAAGGGGACAGACTGCCATGGTGCATGTGGTGCCATGGTTTCTGTAGGGGTCAGTGTGCCTCCTCTGAGCAAAACCAGGTTTGTTGACAAAGTGAACGGGTGATCACTGCTACAGGAAGGACCAACATAACTTCTGCCACATCATACTCCCTCTGGAACATCTGCTTGTGGAAGACAGTGAGCTTAAATCATTTCATTTTGGCTATATTTTCTTTCACACTTAAGTTATTATTTTGTTAATCTAGTGAGGCCTTCACAGGCAAAATTCACCTGAGCCAGAAGCCTGTGGGAGGAAGCTTCTGTCTTAATTTTGGAGCAGATACCTCCAGATTTCTGTGTCTGGCTTTACCGCATCCTTTGGGCATGTGGTGGTCTGTAATTCATCTGGCCTGAGGGGGTTCTAACTCTATCCATTGAGCTTGAGCCTGGGGGACATTCCTGTTTCCCCTGCAGCCAGGATTCTCCTTGTCCAGGTCGCTGGGTAGTGACTCTGCTCCAACTCCCAGAACCCCATGCTCTTGCCCTGTACCCTCATAGATTACCATGTAACACAATGTCCTGTAAAAAATGCCAAAAGCCAGAGGGTGCCATTTAAATAATTTGGTTCTTCAGAAATCATAGGAGCAAATTAATATCTTTGCATAGTGAAAGGCACCAAGTCCTGACTTCGTGGGAGCGAGCCTGGTGCAGGTCATCATTTTCCCAGCCCAGGCCTAAGTTGCCTGAAACACCGACTTCTCTAAATCCTTCATAGGCTGCATGTAGGTAGGGCTCATGCCCAGAGATAAATAGTGGCCTCATTTGGCTTGCTCTGGCAGGAACAGATTGAATCTGCCCTGGACCAGGGATGTCTTTAATCGGGGCTGGCACAGGTGAATCCTGTTTCCTAACTTTTTAATGGAAGGCGTCCTCCTCCTCTTAGCATTGTGTAAGAGGTGAGGCCCTGATGTATCTCTTTCATTCATCTTCATGACACCCCCATGGATGGGTATTGGGATATCCTCATTTTACAGAGAACTGGAGGGCTGGTTCAGAGGCATAGAGCTTGGAACAAAAAGACAAGCATTTTCCATTCCAAAGGTCCCCCAATTGCAAGCACAGTTACCCTCAGTTCAAGGCCAGACATGCTCCTTGGGCTTCATTGTTTGAGTACATATGTCCTTGTATGCATGAGAAATGTTGACCTGCGCATCAGCTTCCTTGGAGATGTGGGCAGGGCCTGTGCTACCTCTCCTGCTAGTGGATTCTGAAGCAGTAACAGGCAAGAAACAAGACAAGATTTGTCTGTTAAAGATTCATAGAGGCTGCAGTAATTTCTATGAGCTGCCTACCATTTGGCCCTCATCTCTGACCAGCACAAAAGTAATTGTCCATAGCATTAAATATATGTTGAATGAACTCGGTTAAAATTTTTAATTAATCACAGTCTAAAACCTGGCTCAAGTCTGATCTGACTTCATAGATCACTGCACAGATTTGCAGTTATCTGCTCATGACCATCGCATTCTGCTTGTAACTCAATAAAGAAGGGAAGATGGGCTGCTCGGCTTATAATTTCTGGAGGAAATTATATTACATGAGATGGGAAAGGATTGCTCTGGGCTTGGTTATATTGTGTCCAGTGACATTCTCAAGTGAACACCTATCTTTCAGAAGAAAGACTTGCCAGCATCTCCCTCAGCCTCCACTGGCCTGGCCTGCCTTCATGGAGGTCCCAGCCAGCTCCTCAGCTTTCCAGGTATTTCAGGAGCTCCCTGTCACACCCCCTCCACCCCCTGCCCCATGCCTGGACAAACTTGACAGCAGCGGCAACTTGTTTTCTTTTCAAGTGAATGAATGAACAAGCAAGGTAAACAAGTTGCCTTCTTTGTTAGAATTTTTAATTTGATTTTAAGACTGGTCCTAAAATTCAGTCCAGAGGAACTTGGGATAGAGTAGAAAGCAGTTGGATGGTGCACAGAGAGGGGTTGGAAGGTAAGTGATGAGCCTGGTGAAACAGGTCATGACCATATTCTAAGGGTTTATGGATGCCATGCTCAGGAATTTCAACACTACTCAGAATCTGATTGGGTGGCAAAGGATTTAGAGGGAACCAGATGTGCATGTTAGAAGATCCCTTGGGCAGCCATGAGCTGAGGATGTATCAGAGGTGAGACTGGAGACAGGAAACAGGTTAAGAGTGCACTCAGGTCCAATTGAGAAATAATGAGCCCCAGTCCAAGACAACAACTGGAATTTGAGAGAGAGCTGGATTATAAAGATATTACAGAGGTGGAACTGACAGGCTATCAAGGCCAGGGAGGGGTAAGAGCCCAGAAGGCTGCCAGTTTTGAGGTTTGGTCCCTAGAAGGGCCCTGGTGCCGTCCCCTGATGTCATTGTGAACAGTTCTGCATTTTGCTGCCATATAGGAAAGCCCCCCCACCCCCAGGGCTATAGAGGGTATGGAATGGCTTTCCCAACATTAACTGTGTCTCACTGCCCCCTGTTGGACTGGAGCAGGGCCTTGGGCATGCACCCTGGACAAGGCCTGGGCAGAGACAAGAGAGGGAACAAAGGAGTCAGATGATGTGTCTGAAGGAGGAATCAGGATCCTGGGTGGGGCCTGGACAAGACAGCAGACACAGTTCATGGGGTGAAAGCAAAATTCCAGTCCAAAAGGGAGCTGACACCCTAGATTGCGAGACAGAAGTTTGAATGGGTTAAAAGAAAGCAAATTGGAGACCAGGAAGCACTGGTTGTTGGAAGCAGGGGGAAAGGAAGTTGGGAGGGTGGACAGACCCGGGGCTCTGCTCTTCTGGTTTGCAGGATGTTTCCTCAGCTGCCTCTTCCCGCTTCAGCCTAGATCCGTGCGCCCTGGCTCCCATTTTCATGTACTTTTCACTTTTACCTTGTCCCCCAATGAATAAGGTGAATATTCCTTATCCGCCTTCAACTCTTCATGAGAAGCACTGGGATCCTTGCCCGCAGGGCTTTACAGTCTGTTCTGCAAGAAAAGTGTGAGGGCTCAACCTTATAGACAGAGTGTCACCTTGAAGAGGTCAGAAAAAGGAACACTTGACTTCCGGGTGGGCCACCAGGGGGCTGTCTCTTATACACATCTCACTGAACCAGGTTATCAAAGTTAAAAGAAATACAGCAATGATTTGCTTCCCAACATAATAGACTAAACAGTGATACTTTTGTAATCAAATAATGCAACTAATTCAGAAGGGGCTTTGAATATAAAGTTATAGCGTCATCCTCAGAGGATGAAATGGTTGGATGGTATCACTGACTCAATGGACATGAGTCTGAGCAAGACTGGGAGATGGTGAAGGACAGGGAAGCCTGGCGTGCTGCAGTCCATGGGGTCTCCAGGCTGTCTCTTATACACATCTGAGTTTGCATGCTGCATGCTACAACTAAGACCTGGCACAGCCAAATAAATACATTTTTAAATAAAAAACTAGATCTGTTTGTGTCATGCACTCAGCCCCGAGCTTTAGGAGGGGAGTGGCCCAGGAGCACACGGAGCGAACAGAGAGAACAGTCAGGAGACAATTAGGAGAGGTGGAATGAGGCCAGAGTCTCCAAGTCTCCTGATGCCTGATGAAGGACCTGACCTAGCTCATAAATGCCAGTGGAGAAAAAAATTACTGAAGATTTTATCACTGGCTTAGCACAAAGGCCCAGATTTTGTAAAGTGCTTGCTGCTGCTGCTAAGTCACTTCAGTCGTATCCGACTCTGTGCGACCCCATAGACAGCAGCCCACGAGGCTCCGCCGTCCCTGGGATTCTCCAGGCAAGAACACTGGAGTGGGTTGCCACTTCCTTCTCCAATACATGAAAGTGAAAAGTGAAAGGGAAGTCGCTCAGTCGTGTCTGACCCTTAGCATGGACTGCAGCCTACCTTGGTGCATAGTAAACACTCAGTAGTCTATCACATTGGTCTGAGTGATTGAACCCAAACTTTAGAACTAGTTCATCTGCTCAGAATATTGAGAAAAGATTGGATTGGGGCCATATTGGTGGTGGAGAGGTGATTCAAGAGTTTCTCTCACCTTATCACGTGTGAAAGCCCTCACTGGGGATGGGGGTGACTGTCCAGTCCACATCCACTGCCCCTCTCTGGGAACAGCATTGTACACTGATGTGAGCCCCAGTCACCATGAGCGTACCTTGGGGCCCCACCCAGGCTGGGACTGTGACACCATCCTGTCCCCAGTCCATCCTGACATCTCATGTTCAGCTCGCTCTTTATTGTGTACAGTGGCCTGATGGCCTTCTGAGCATGCCATGCTCCTTCACTGCTTTGCTTTGGGTGGGGAGGGGAATTGAGATAACCAGAGCTCCTGTCTCTTATTTGCACTTGCCCTAATTAGTACAAGAAAGTGATGAAATCCTCTAGTAGGGCAGGTCTCAGTTGTGATGAAAGGTGACCTCATGCAAAGAATATTGGATGCCCTTGGAGGCTAATTGTATTGGAGGGGCATGAGGAAGGATGATGAAGTGTCATAGCTAACTGGCAGCTCTTCATCATTGGTGACTGAAAACACAGATAAGGGGTACAGGCAGTCGAGAAGCAGGTGTGGGAGGTGGTGAATTCTGTTTTGGACACACGGAATGGTTAGAAGTTCTGGAGAACCTCTTATGGGCCAGCACTGTTCTGAGTACTCTACTTGGTCAACTCCAATAATCTTCATGACAATCTGAGAAGGTATGTGTAATTATCTCCATTTTCCATATGGGTCACTGAGGCTCAGATAGTTGATTTAACTCATAACTGCAGGGCTATTCACCAAATACTTCTGGCTGTCTAACTTCAGGACACAGACTCAGATTATATTTTCTAGCTTGTTGAAGTCAGGTGGGTTTGTTGGAAGTGATATGTGCCCATTTGACCCTCCAGAGCCTTCTTTTTCTCTCCTACAGTGAATGACTATTCCAGATAGCGACTCCTCCACTGACTTGGGTCCTGGATTGAGGACAAAGATGACACAGAGCCCTCAGTAAGCAAGGACTAGGAGTCTAAAGGAACATGAAATTAACTTTCATTGTTTTAAGCTACTGAGATTTGGGGGTTGTTTGTTAATGTACCTCACCTGGCCTCTTCTGACTGACATGCTCAAGGTCACTCAGTTTGGAAGTACTTATTGGCTTTGAATCCATGTCTGTCTGGCTTGCTATCAGGCCAGTGCCAGATGGCCATCCATGGACCTATCGGGGCCCATAGCGGGGTCATGAGTAGTGCAATAGATTTGGGTGTCATCTCTACAGTTGGGAGAGGAAGCATGGAGGAAGGAATGGGGAGTTAGTCTGTGGACTTTGGCATGAGACTTATCTCTCTCCCTCATGTTCTTTCTCCCTGATGGTTTGTGATCGGCTCCACATGCCTGCTAAGTAAGTAGGACATCATTGCTGCCTGCTGGGTCTGATGGTTCAGAGACGTTGGCTTGAGCTTGTCGACAGCTGCACACTCATAACATTGCTAAAAACTTCATAAACTCTGAAGTCTGGAAATAGCCCAAGTGATTTGAGGTTTTGCTCACTTGTAAATGTTTGAGTATTGTGTCCACAAATTGCAAATTGAGTAACTCAATTTTGAGGCACAGCTGTTATTTGGAAAAGACCCATCTAGGAACGCAAACTCCTTGCAAAATGATTGTGCTTCATTTTTGTCAAGTATCAGAAAACCATTAAACTGCCAAGCCATATGGCAAATGCCCACTCGAAGCAGAGCGCAACAGCGCACCATAATGAATCTGTTTTGGGGGGAAGGAGATAGGACAGAGTCTGGCTTTTGTGATCCACAGAAAAGCAGTTTCACTACTGCACATTTCAGCCTTCTAGAGCCCTGAGTAAGGATTTTTCCTCCTATGAAAAATTCATATACAAAATTAAGTGATGGTAGAATTTTTTGTTAGGTGTATTTTCCCTTTCAAACAATATCCATTTGAGTTTCTGTATATAAAATAGGTTTAACAGGGACAATGCTGCTGCTGATGCTAAGTTGCTTCAGTCGTGTCCGACTCTGTGTGACCCCATAGACGGCAGCCCATTGGGCTCCCCCGTCCCTGGGATTCTCCAGGCAAGAACACCAAAGTGTGTTGCCATTTCCTTCTCCAATGCATGAAAGTGAAAAGTGAAAGTGAAGTCGCCCAGTCGTGTCTGACCCTCAGCGACCCCACGGACTGCAGCCTTCCAGGCTCCTCCATCCAGGGGTTTTCCAGGCAAGAGTACTGGAGTGGGGTGCCATTGCCTTCTCCAACAGGGACAATAGAAACTTAAAAGTTTACACACTTTTAATTGCTTTATATCCAAATTCAATAAACATCCCTTGTGTGTGTGTTAGTTGCTCAGTCGTGTCTGACTGTTTGTGACCCCATGGACTGTAGCCCACTAGGCTCCTGTGTCCATGGAACTTCCCAGGCAAGAATACTAGAGTGGGTAGCCATTCCCTCAACCTAAACTGATTTAGGTTTAGTTGCCTATAACAGAAAATAGAAAATAATAGTGATTTAGGAGATTATTTCTCTCCTCAGTTAAAAAAAAAAAAAAAAACACCTGGAGGTCAGCAATCTAGGTCCTCAGGGTCCTGACTTTCTCTTGGCTTGCTCTTTGGAACCCCATGGATTGTAGCTTACCAGGTTCCTCTGTCCGTGGGGATTCTGCAGGCAAGAATACTGGAGTGGGTTGCCATGCTCTCCTCCAGGGGATCTTCCTGACCCAGGGATCGAACCCAGGTCTCCCACATTACAGGCAGATTCTTTATCATCCAAGAAAAGCCCAGGAATATAGGAATGGGTAGCCTCTCCCTTCTCCAGGGGAACTTCCTGACCTAGAAATCAAACTGGAGTTTCTTGCATTGCAGACAGATTCTTTACCAGCTGAGCTACCTGAAAAGCCCTTCTCTTGACTTATTCTCTGCCAAGCTGGAGTTGATCCTCATCCTCAAGGTCCAAGCTAGCTGCCATACTCCGGTAGTCATGTTCTAGACAGCAGGAAGAGAGAAGAGAAAAGCATGCCTTTCCCTTTTAAACAGAGTTACTGGAAGTCCCACTCAACACTTCTATTCATAGATCACTGGCCAGGCCTTAGTCATGTGGCCTTGCCCTGCTGCACAGGATACTGGGGAACGCAGAAGCATGCCCAGCCAAAGCCTGGGAGAGGGAATGCTGGGAGCTCATGCAGACTCTGTCCTACTTGATGTCCTCAGCACCTGCAGCATTAGGAGGACAGGGCCAGATTTCCTTTAGCCCTGTACCTCCAAGGCACTAGCACAGTCTGCTACTTCATGCTCCTCATAGCAGACCCCAGGCACCACTTCTCACCCTTATTTGAAGTTGACGATTTGGCTGTGATTTGGGGCAGGTTTCTCCAACTTCAGAAGATGCTGTCTCTACCTGAGTGACATTAAACTATTCATTCCTCTGCTTCTCAATATCAACTCAACTCAATTCTAAGATAAGCGATGATTCAAGTTTATTGTTACGGCTAGAACTGGCCTAGAAGCTAGGTTTCCCAGGTGGCTCAGAGGTAAAGAATCCACTTGCCAATGCAGGAGACATGGGTTTGATCCCTGGGTTGAGAAGATTCCCCTGGAGAAGGAAATAGCAACCCACTCTTGCCTGGAAAATCCCATGGACAGAGGAGCCTGGCAGGCTGCAGTCCATGGGGGTCACAAAAAGAGTCAGACACAACTTAGCAGCTAAAAATCAAATGAAAAGAATCGACAGTAGTGGTATGTGAGAGTGGTCTTTTAGGGGAGCCCTCTCCTATGGCAGCAACTCAAGCTGATCTGAGCGAGTTACCTCCCAGATTGGGAATGCTGACATATTCCTAAAACCTGCCAGGTTTTGATCATGGGTGGCTATGAAATGGTAGGCTCTTTTTCAAGCAAGGTGAACAGGTTGAAGTGCATGTGAGGTTGATGAATTCTGTTCTAAGTATAATGAAAGGGGAGAGAAAGGAGCTAATATTCCTGGAGAACCCACTATGGACCAGGTACTGTGCTAAGTGGGTCAACTCCAATGACCCTCAAGACCGCCCTAGGAGGTATGTGTAGTTATCTCCATTTTCCATGTGACTGAGGCTCGGAGAAGTTGATTAGACTCTTCACCGGAACTCAGGCACCAACCCTTTCCTTCCAGGCGCGTTGGAAGAATCAGCACCAGTGTGTGCAAGGTTTCTGCACAATGCCCAGCCTGTCACTCAACAAACCCTGTAGCTGCTACTCACTTCCTCCCTCCTATAACAGTGAAATCAGTCCCAGCTCCTGAGTGTGGGGTTGCAAGAGACCTCATTCCATTCCTTGGCCTCCTCCAAATCTTTTGAAAGTTCTCAAAACTGAAGAGCCAGGCTGCCTGCTTTCCTGCGATCCTCATAATTAGGACGAGTGCTTAATTGGCATGTTTGTTTCCTCCAAGGGGTGGCTGGCGGAGGCGCCTCACACGACAGAGGAGGCTGGGTCTGCTTTTGTTCCTAGCAGTACTGCGTGCCCATAGCAACAGCGAGCAAATCTGGTAAAGTTGAAAGAAAAAGTGCCCCAGAGTTTGTGTGAAGGTTGATTGCCCTGGAGAAGTTGACGCAGTCGTGCAGATGGAGATGATCTCCCTGGGCCCTGAAAACTGTGCTCGTCAACTCTACAAATCCAAACTGTGTCTCTTGTTTTCTTTAAGACCAGGAGTCCAGTCAAGAGGTCTGTGTAATGAAAGATGTTTGTGGAATCCATTTCTATTCTGCCCGAAGCCATCTGCTTTATGTCTAAAATAAACAGGAATGTTTTCAACCACTTTCCCCAGGCCAGGTCGCATTAGAGTTACTCTCCGCAGGGAAGGTAAATTGACTGCCTTCCCAGCAATGAGCATTAGTACATTACATCTGCAGCGACAACACTTAACCTTCTCGGCTCGCCTTTCCTTTCTGTGTCTCTGCAATGACCTGTGACAAATGGGCTGAGGGTTACATATGTTAGAATTTAGTGCATGTGGGGTCACTGGCTAGTACACATTACCTGGTGATTGAGGTGAAATGTAGGCAACAGGAAAAGTCATCCTCTGGGAAGCTGGGGACTGCCTAACCTTTGCCAGGCAGAGGGCCCTGGGGGTAGCAGCCGTCCTGGGGCTTGCTTCCTGGCACACCATCCTGGGGGGTCTTGAGAGCTCTTAAAATCCTTCAGAGGTTCCTCATTGCCTA
The DNA here is from genome assembly GCA_006410635.1 of Cephalophus harveyi. Classification (NCBI taxonomy): domain Eukaryota; kingdom Metazoa; phylum Chordata; class Mammalia; order Artiodactyla; family Bovidae; genus Cephalophus; species Cephalophus harveyi. The sequence goes on along the minus strand of SJYT01017246.1, from coordinate 9,887 downwards.
TAAGATGAAATCTAGGCACCCCCCCACCCCCAGACCCCTTGTAGGCCTGCGTGATCCTTGCACTCTCTGCACCCTCACCTTGGGCCGCTTGCACGATGGCTCACATCACATAGGGTCACTAAGCCAGTGTGTTCATCACCTTCCTTGAGTGGTGGTTTCTGAACCTTTGCAATGCTGGTCCCTGTGCCCAACACACTCTTCCATATCCTCCTTACTGGCTCAATCCCTGAGCCTTTCCTGCCCCAGTTTGAAGGTCACCTCGAGAGCCTGCCCCAAAGAAGTGAGTGTATGAGTTTCCTGTGACTGCTATAACAAACTACTACACATTATTGGCTTAAAACAACACAATTTTACTTTCTTATAATTCAGGAGGTCAGAAGTCTGAAGTCAAGGTGTCAGCAAGGCTCCACTCCTTCTCGAAGCTCTAGGCAAGACTTCGTTTCCTTGTGGGCCCGACGTGCACTGCTCGGCCACAGCCCCTCCCTCCGTCTTCGTGCTAGCAGCAGAGCGTCTTCTTGCCTCTTGATCGCTGCTTTGGTCCTTACGTCTTTCCCTGTGACTGTCATGCCTCCTTCTTATTAGGACCCTAATCATGTTAAAATTACCCACCTTGGGTAATCCAAGGTACCCTCCCCATTTCTGATCCTTAATTTAATAACACCTTCAGAGTCTTCCCACCTGGCAAAGCCACAACTGATGACCATCAGGGCAGAGGAATGACCTTCATGTCAGTGTGCAGGAGGCCCGTATATCCCTGTTCATGGGATTCTGGCATCAGAGGTGGTACAACAGGGCAGGAACATCTTGTTTGATTTCAGCCTGAGTTGGGTAGACTGGGATCTTGGGGAGGGGCCTTGGGTGTTTCTGGGAAGCTGGAGAAGTCAGCTTATATCCCTGGAAGGCACAGTCTTGACTGCTTGGGACAAGCACAGAGAGGAAGTCACTATCTGAAAAGGAGGTTGCTACAGACTGGTTCCAAATAGGAAAAAGAGTACATCAAGGCTGTATATTGTCACCCTGCTTATTTAACTTAATCCAACCAGTCCATTCTAAAGGAGATCAGTCCTGGGTGTTCTTTGGAAGGAATGATGCTAAAGCTGAAACTCCAGTACTTTGGCCACCTCATGTGAAGAGTTGACTCATTGGAAGAGACTCTGATGCTGGGAGGGATTGGGGGCAGTTGGAGAAGAGGACAACAGAGGATGAGATGTCTGGATGGCATCACTGACTCAATGGACGTGAGTCTGGGTGAACTCTGGGAGTTGGTGATGGACAGTGAGGCCTGGCGTGCTGCGATTCATGGGGTCGCAGAGAGTCGGACATGACTGAGCGACTGAACTGAACTGAACTGGTCAGAAACAGTCCCTCATTCTTTCATTCATGCTACATACATTCCTGAGCACATGTGTGCCTGAACTCTGCAGGCTGTCTCTTATACACATCTAGGTCCCCCAATTGCAAGCACAGTTACCCTCAGTTCAAGGCCAGACATGCTCCTTGGGCTTCATTGTTTGAGTACATATGTCCTTGTATGCATGAGAAATGTTGACCTGCGCATCAGCTTCCTTGGAGATGTGGGCAGGGCCTGTGCTACCTCTCCTGCTAGTGGATTCTGAAGCAGTAACAGGCAAGAAACATATTCACCTTCTACTTGAGGAAGAGCAACCTGGAAACAAAGCAATGACAAGTCTGTGGTCCGATGAAAGAAGAAAGTGATAAATGTGTAATATGTAACAGGTACAGTTAGTACAGTGGGAGAGGAAGGCATTGAGTAGAGACTAAGGAGAAAGCCTTGAAGACAGGAGCAAGGTTGGTGTTTCAGGTGGTTGGAAGAGCATTTGCACAAGTGAGGAGAAAGGAGCATCATGTTGTATCTGAGGAAAGGATGAGAGGCTGTTGGGCTTCCTAGGTGGTACAGTGGTAAAGAATCCACTTAATGCAAGAGACACAAGAGAGATGGCTTCAGTTCCTCATTCGGCAAGATCCCTTGAAAGAGGGCCTGGAAACCCACTCCAGTGTTCTTGACGGGATAGTGCCATAGACAGAGGAGCCTGGCAGGCTACAGTCCATGGGGTCGGACAAAGCATCGGACATGACTGAGCACACAGCACGATGAGATGCTGTTGGGATGACTGTACAGTAGGAGGCAGGATCCAAAGGTGGAATCTGTTTGCTTTGCCTCCAGCTTAATGATAAATTCCAAGAAGACCGTGTGCCACTTTCTCTACTTGTTAAGCCCTTCAGCTGCAATTACTGCTTGTTCTGTGGACCTCCCATTAAATGTTTCTTGATGAGAAACATTTCCTAGTAGCAAAAGTCCCCCACGCTTGCTTCATCTCACTGGATACTATGACATGATAGAGCAGATGGGTCACTTTTTTTCTCTCTCTTTAATTCTGTTTTATAGATGAGTCATTTATGGCGTGCATCCAGCTTCTGAGATGTGCTCAAATTTGAGCTGGGTTTATTCTCTGGTGGACCCCAGGAGGGAGTCCATCTCAGTCCTGTCCTTGTATTCCTCTGGGTTTGGGCTTGGGAGGGTGTTTAGTTGAAGCCAGCTGGAGTGTACAGATGATTCAACAATGCAGGTGCATTGACTTTGTTCCTGAGCCTGGAAATGTATGCCCACTGCACCCTCCCGCCTCAGGCACGGTTAAGACAGGACAAGTCGCTTCATGTGAGGAAAGAAAAGACAGACAGACACTTGCTACATATGATTTATTCTCCTTCCCAACATGGCACTGCATCACATTGATGCCAGCATTCAAACTAATGTTCTAATTTACAGTTTCTGGGGACTTTGGGAAAATGCATCAAAACCCCAGGTTACCTGAGATGCTACAGTTAGATGTTTTAAGGGCTCTAAAAACATGATATTTTGTCAAAATAAAATAGAATTTTGAAAGGCCTCCTAACAATTGTAAAAAAAAAAAAAAAAAAAAAAAAAAAAAAAAAAAAAAAACAGCCATCCTCTTCAACTACACTCATCACAAGGCTGCTCCTGTGAGTAGCTCAGCACACTCTGCAAATACTCTCTCATTAAAGATCCGCCCTCCTCTGGAAAAAGCCAGGGGCAGCAGCTCTCACACGCAGGCTATTTTCTTCTTACATAGCAGGGGGTGTCCCTGCTGCCTCAAAGGAAGTGAGAAGCAAACCACAGCCTGCCTCAGTTGAGACTTTTTTTATCTTCACACCACTGTAGCTCAGAGTACTCCCAGGACAACTTCTCTATGTACCTGAGAAGGTGCTTAAGCCTTCCCAGTAACAGGACATGGGTCCACTCGCCAGCTGGCCAGTGCCCTTTCAGTCTCCACCCAGGCCTCCTCTGGGCCAGGCTCTGTGCTGGAAGTTGAGATCAAAGATGAAGAAAACACCACTCCTTCTCTTAAGGGGTTTACTCTCTGGTTGGGAAGACAGACACAGAGTAGGTTTTTCCAAAAAATGTGATATGTGAGTTACTAAAGGTGAGCAGAGATCAGTTAGCCTAGGTGTCAGAAAAGCCATGTGGCAGATGCTGTGAATTAACTAATCCTATTCCCAACTCCCTTTTCCCTACTGCTTCCAAACTGGAGGCTACAAAGCTAAAGACTTGCTCTTCCAGCTTCTCTTGCCTAGAGTGGCCACTCTACCTATGGCCATGAGGCAGAAGCAAAATCTACAGAAAAGTTCTTTAAAAACTTTTGTGTTCTTGCTTAAGAGGGGCAGCCAGTCTGTATCGCTCTTTGCTCCTTCTTCCTGGCTTGATTATAATCATGATGAATGTGGCTACAGCAGCAATCTTGCTGACCTCTTGTGACCACGAGGGAAAAGTGAGCAAACTGTAGGTCATTGTTGAGCCAGTGATCCAGTGCCAGCTGCTACCTACTTCTAGATATTTCATCATGTAGAAAACAAATAAAAGTTTAAGTCGTTGAGATTAGCTTCTGGAACTTGCAGCCAAATACCTCCCTAACTGATAACAAACACCTAGCAGGCAGTCAGGAGATAATGATTGAAGTCACCTAAGTAATATGATCACCTGAGTTGAATCTTAACAGATTGGGATATGCTGTGAGTATTCCAGTTGGAAGAAACTAAAGTAGCATATATTGGGTAGGCCAAAAAGTTTAAGGTATTGTGGAAAACCCAAACAAACTTGTTAGCCAACCAAAAATAGAAGCACTTGAAGTTGAAGCAGGAGGCCATGAGGAGCTCACAGAGAAACCACTGACAAGAAGTTTATCACAGCTAGACTATAAAGTGTGAAGCAAGTAGCAGTTGGATACAGCTGGTACAAGCAGCAACAGGGGCAAGATTAAAACAGTTTCCTCTAATACAGAGAGGAACCAGGTTCCAGTCACCAAGGACTCCCCATGTTACCCTTTTAACTGCAGAATTACAGCCAAGGCCAACATAGCAAGAGGAGAAAGGAAGAAGTAAAGCATCCCTCTTGTTGGTCACACTATTAGTTACCTGTTGCTGCATAACAAATTACCCCCAAACATAGCAGCTTAAAATGTCACACATTTATCATCTCACAGTTTCTGTGAGCCAGGAATCTAGAGACGACTCCACTGAATTGGGGTGTCTGGTTCAGAGTCTCTTTCAAGGTTGCAGTCAAGGTGTTCATGGGGCTGTGGTCTCATCTGAAGACTCAGCTGGGAAGATCCACTTCTGCATTCTCTCCATGGTTGTTAGCAGGACTCAGTTTCTCGCAGGCTGTCATCACCAGAGGACTTTGAATTCTTTGCCCCATGGGTCTCTCCATGAGGCAGCTCACAACGTAGTGGCCAAATTCTTCAGAATGAGCAAGAGAGAAAGTGAAAGAGGTGAACAAGAGAGAAGCCAGAGACTTTGTAATCTTCTCTGAGAAGTGGAATCCTCTAGTGAGGAGTCTAGTGGAATCTTCACTAGAAGCAAGTCAGTAGGTCCTCTCAACATTCAAAGAGAGGGGTCTACAGGTAAATACCAGGAAGTGAGGATCACAAGGAACCTTTTTGAAAGCTGCCAAGAGAAACCCAATTAAGACGGTAGGCACTGAGAGGGAGCATCAGAGGGCAGAAAGACTGAAACCACAATCACAGACAGCTAGCCAATCTGATCACATGGACCACAGCCTCATCTAACTCGATGAAACTAAGCCATGTCGTGTGGGGCCACCCAAGACGGATGGGTCATGGTGGAGAGGTCTGACAGAATGTGACAGAATGTGGTCCACTGGAGAAGGGAATGGCAAACCACTTCAGTATTCTTGTCTTGAGAACCCCATGAACAGTATGAAAAAGCAAAAAGATAGGACACTGAAAGATGAACTTCCCAGGTTGGTAGGTGCCCCATATGCTCCTGGAGATCAGTGGAGAAATAACTCCAGAAAGAATGAATGGATGGAGCCAAAGCAAAAACAACACCCAGTTGTGGATGGGACTGGTGATAGAAGCCAGGTTCGATGCTGTAAAGACCAATATTGCATAGGAACCTGGAATATTAGGTCCATGAATCAAGGCAAATTGGAAGTTGTCAAACAGATGACAAGAGTGAACATCGACATTCTAGGAATCAGCAAACTAAGATGGACTGGAATGGGTTTAACTCAGATGTCCATTATATCTACTACTGTGGGCAGGAATCCCTTAGAAGAAATGGAGTAGCCATCATAGTCAACAAAAGAGTCCGAAATGCAGTACTTGGATGCAATTTCAAATACAATAGAATGATCTCTGTTCATTTCCAAGGCAAACCATTCAATATCACAGTAATCCAAGTCTATGCCCCAACCAGTAACGCTGAAGAAGCTGAAGTTGAACGGTTCTATGAAGACCTACAAGACCTTCTAGAACTAACTAATGCTGAAGAAGCTGAAGTTGAACAGTTCTATGAAGACCTACAAGACCTTCTAGAACTAACACCCTTCTAGAACTAACGTCTTCTAGAACTAACTAAAAAAGATGTCCTTTTCATTATAGGGGACTGGTATGCAAAAGTAGGAAGTCAGGAAACACCTGGAGTAACAGGCAAATTTGGCCTTGGAGTACAGAATGAAGCAGGGCAAAGGCTCACAGAGTTCTGCCAAGAGAACACACTGGTCATAGCAAACACCCTCTTTCAACAACACAAGGGAAGACTCTACACGTGGACATCACCAGATGGTCAACACCGAAATCAGATTGATTATATTCTTCGCAGCCAAAGATGGAGAAGCTCTATACAGTCAGCAAAAATAGGACTGGGAGCTGACTGGGGCTCAGATCATGAATTCCTTATTGCCAAATTCAGACCGAAATTGAAGAAAGTGGAGAAAACCACTAGGCCATTCAGGTATGACCTAAATTAAATCCCTTAAGACTATACAGTGGGAGTGAGAAATAGATTTAAGGGACTAGATCTGACAGACAGGTTGCCTGATGAACTATGCATGGAGGTTCATGACATTGTACAGGAGACAGGGATCAAGACCATCCCCAAGAAAAGAAATGCAAAAAAGCAAAATGGCTGTCTGAGGAGGCCTTACAAATTGTTGTAAAAAGAAGGGAAGCAAAAAGCAAAAGAGAAAAGGAAAGATATACCCATTTGAGTACAGAGTTCCAAAGAATAGCAAGGATAGATAAGAAAGCCTTCCACAGCGATCAGTGCAAAGAAATAGAGGAAAACAATAGAATGGGAAAGACTAGANAACATTCAGAAAACGAAGATCATGGCATCCAGTCCCATCACTTCATGGCAAATAGATGGGGAAACAGTGGCTAACTTTATTTTTTTGGGCTCCAAAAACACTGTGAATGGTGATTCCAGCCATGAAATTAAAAGACGCTTACTTCTTGGAAGGAAAGTTATGACCAACCTAGACAGCATATTGAAAAGCAGAGATATTACTTTGTCAACAAAGGTCTGTCTAATCAAGGCTATAGTTTTTCCAGTAGTCATGTATGGATGTCAGAGTTGGACTATGAAGAAAGCTGAGCGCCAAAGCATTGATGCTTTTGAACTGTGGTGTTGGAGAAGACTCTTGAGAGTCCCTTGGACTGCAAGGAGATCCAACCGGTCCATCCTAAAGGAGATCAGTCCTAGGTGTTCATTAGTAGGACTGATGTTGAAGCTGAAACTCCAATACTTTGGCCACCTGATGCAAAGAGCTGACTCATTTGAAAAGACCCTGATGCTGGGAAAGATTGAAGGCAGGAGGATAAGGGATGACAGAGGATGAGATGGTTGGATGGAATCACTGACTCAATGGACATGGGTTTGGGTGAACTCTGGGAGCTGGTGATGGACAGGGAGGCCTGGTGTGCTGTGGTTCATGGAGTTGCAAAGAGTCAGACACGACTGAGCAACTGAACTGAGCTGAACTGAATCACAAACATATTGCCACCACCTTTCCCCTTCCCCTCCTCCATCACTGTGGTCAACAGCAACATCTTTTTTTATCATTGCATTATCATCATCACAGTGACAGTGGTTATTTATTAAATGCTTCCTGTGAACCCAAACATTTTCCATCCATAGTTCATTTATCCTTACAACAACCCTGTAAGTGTCAGTAATAATGTCCCCATTCTGCATATGGAGAATCTGAAGCTTGAAAGGGACTGTGATTTGCACTAGGTCACATAGCCAGTAAGAGGCAGAACTAGGATTCAAACCAAGGCCTAAATTCCAGTGGAGCACTTCACCAACACTGTAGGAGGCAGTGCCTCAGAGTTAAGAGAGCCCTGTCTGCCAGCCTGTCTTCTAGCCCAGGCTGTTTTCTGCTTTACTTTAACCTTAAACTTCAACCTCTTTAACTTACTTTAACCAACTTTCCCTGGTGCTGAAAGCTCCACAGTGAGGGGACAAATGGGTTGGTCTGACCACCTCAGAATGCTAGGGCTCCAGATAAAGGGCAATGGGTGAAATCAGAAAAGATCTGTAGATTAGATAATAGTACTATAGCTTATTAGTACTTAATTTATAGTAAATTAATAGTGTACTTAATTTTCTGATTTTAATCATTTCTCTGCAGTTATATAAGAAAATGTCTTTGCTCTTAGAAAACACATACTGAAGTATTAGAGATAAAGAGATATTATTTTCAGACATTTCAGAAAAAAATTATTTTCAGGCATTTGAGAAAAAAATTATTTATAGGTATATACATGTATGCATGTGTATATGGAGAGAGAATAAATGATACAGCAAGTGTGGTAAGATGTTAACGTTTAGGGATTCTGTGCATAGAAATTCTTTGTACAAAATTTGCAGCTTTTTTTGGTAAGTCTGAAATTATTTTAAAATAAATTTTTATAAAGTACCACTCCTCTGCTCTGGGGCATTGTGACTTCTATTTGGACTATCAGAGGTGGCATTTGGAGCATCTTACATACTCCTTTTGCCTAAGGTGACTCTCAAAGCACAGGAAGAGTATAGAGGTTACAAGAAAACATGGTTTCTAGGTCAGGCTGCCTGGGTCCCAGTCTTGACCTTGCAGCTTCTAAGCTCCTGTAAGTAACCACTCAGGATTGACTTGGAAGGATTTGTTGCGATAAGGGATATACTTTGGCTCAGTTCCTGGCCATGGTAAGCCTCCTGTTAGTGTTGTTATTCTTACCTCCACAGTCATCTTACAAGAAATAATGGCCTGTATGTGGTTCAGAGACCCTGATTTGGACAGTTGTCTTTTCCTTTGTAACCTACAAAAACTTTTTGTTTATGTCTGATAAGGCCGTTTTCCTACATAACCACAACAGACGGTCATAAAAATCAAGAAATCCACATTAGCTGTAATTTTTAGATGCCATTCAAGTTTTACAGTTATCTCAGTAATTGTACGCTTGTCTTGGTGCCAACTGTCTGACCTGAGCTTTTGTCCCACTGAAGGCAGAGTGGCTGCAGCGGCGGGTGCGGACGTGTCTGGCAGGATGAAGAGCCGAATCCCTGTGGTGCTCCTGGCCTGTGGCTCCTTCAACCCCATCACCAACATGCACCTGCGCTTGTTTGAGGTGGCCAGAGACCACCTTCACCAGACAGGTCAGTCAAGGGGCCCAGGCCTCTGGGAGGAATTGGGGAGTTGGGCTTTGGGGGGGCTTTGCTGGCTGCTGTCATCATCCCCGTTATTAAAGCTGCTCATAGCACAAGTGGTGACATACATTTCTTCCATCATATTCAGAGGGCTAGCACTCCTTAGCCGTGATGTATGTAAGTCAAACCCCTGGCCATAGAGTTGAAATGCTTCTTAGGATCCACTACACCCCTGTCCACTTCATGTTGACCATGAATGCTAAAAAGACACTGGGCCTGTTATAGAACCTGTGTCTCAATCAGGGGATCCTTCCTGGTGCCCCAGGAAGCATTTACCCAAACAGCCAGATGAATACATAGTACATGCCTTTGAGAACTCCTGCTACTGTTCAGTGGGTAAGCAAATATTCTCTAATGGGGATTTTGACATTTTCTCCTTCAAAAGAATAGATCTTAGACAATTACAAATTAAGTGTTGTATATAGGGCATTTCTAATACAGATGGCATGGCTTTGCCAGAAATATCTAATCAGCTGCAAATGTTTAATCTGGGAATGTTTCATCTCTTTGACTTTCCATTTCATTATTAAGAGAGTAAAACGGTGTTTGGGATCTGCTTGATTATTTCTAAAGACTGTAAGCCATTTATTTGTTGATGTCAGATACATATGAAAGTTTCATTCATTATGTGTTTATGTCTGTCTTATGTCTGGAGGAGGAAATGGCAACCTGCTCCAGAATTCTTGCCTGAAAAATCCCATGGACAGAGGTGCCTGGCAGGCTACAGTCCATGGGGTCAAAAAGAGCTGGATATGACTGAGCAAGAGCACAATATCTTATGTATTCATATATGTGTTTTGTATTTTTGCATTACTCAAAAATGTTTTCTTTAAGGGCCATGTTTTTATTTTTTTTTT